>PVKH010043248.1:0-10739 GCA_004027955.1 Chaetophractus vellerosus | reverse complement strand
GGATCAGTCAGGGCTCTCCAGAGAAATAGAGCCAATAAGATAAGTGTGTATATGTGTGTGTGTGTAAAGAAATTTATTTTAAGGAATCATCTCACACTACTGTGGGAACTGGCAAGTCTAAAATCTGTAGGGCAGGTCAGCAGGCTGGAAATCCAGACAGGAGTTGAGGATTTAGTCCTAAATACAAAATATATAGGCCAGGCTGGCAGGTTGGCAAGTGAGGCGGGATTTCTATGCTGCAGTGTCGAGGCAGAATCTCTGCTTCTCTGGAGAATATATTTTTGCTCTAAAGACCTTCAGCTAATGGGATGAGGACCACCCACATTATTGAGCGTAATCTCTTTTACTTAAAGTCAATGATTGTGCATGATAATCATATCTACAAAATATCTGCAGAATAACATCTAGATGAGTGTTTGACCATCTAGGCCCATTCAAGCTGACACATAAAGGTAAAAATCACAAGCCCCAATATGTTTAGATAAATCCTCATTTTAAATTTGAAAGGTCAAAAGGATAAAGTTGATGAAATCTATGATTTCTGGGATTAGCAATGACTTACAGCGGAAGCATTGAAGACTTGGGGAGAACAAATTATTCATCATTCATATTTCCTTCTTTAGAAATTTGACTCTTTCCTATTATAAACCAATTCTACCAGCATTGCTTTCTGTGTCTAAAGATGCACATTAGGCCCAGAAAAGTAATTGCAGTATTTATTCAATATATTCTAGTTACAATTCATTATCATGGCACTGCTTTTGAATAAATATTTCCTCCTTTCTTTCTGTCTTTTTTTTTTTCGTTACTCAAACACTTTGTTTTATTATAGTACATGGGTTGGGATCCTTGGGAGGGCTGTAGATGTAGTGGGTAACCAATGCCCTGGATAGCATCGAATGCCCAGCCCAATGGTCATGAATATGCCAAAGGTGCCACCACTCTGCATCATGGTTTTCCCAATGCCACCCATCAGTTCCCCACCCCTCATTCCCATCCTGAGACAGGAAAAGGTGCCAAAGAGTGCCGGGTCACCATGCCCTGGGTGCAACTCATCACAAAGCCCATCTTCACACAGTCGAAGCAGCTTGGCTGGGACTGTCTGGAGGGATCCACAGCCACCGGCATCTCACTCACAGTCTCAGTCACTCGGTTCTACTAAATATTTCCTTTCAAGTGCAACACTGTAAGTAGAAAAAGAGGTAAATGCTGTGAACTCCCCAGAAGCAGGTGAGGTACCTTCTTCATATTGTTAACCCTGGCACCTCCTGCACTGTCAGGCACAGAGTGAGGCTCAGTAAATATGTGGTTCTAATGGTCATGAATGTGGCCAGCCCAAGGTCCTTGATTAGCTGAGCTGGAAGTAGTAATAATTGGCTTGTCTGAACTCTACTTTCTTCATAGTCATTTGCAAGGTTTGCTAAGCCAGAAATTAGGTGAACAAAATGCAAATAAGTTGGACACAATGTGGACTCTTGTTCCAGTTAAAGAAAAGAAGAAGAAGAAGAAGAAAAAGGAAATGTGCACATAGCTGAAACAAATGATGAAGAATACATTATCTCAGTCAGGAAAAGCTATTGAGAAGAAAGCAAAGAAGAGGGCTACATCCCTGTTAGTGGAGATGGGCAAAGTGGCAAGCTTGGCAAATCACACTCCAGGAAGATGGTCTGTAATCTCTTTGACAGATTGAATCACTGCTGTGGTTGTTTTAAGCTTTCTTATGTGATTGATACTTCCCATAAAATTCACATCAGCAGGGCTAATGCATTATCTTTGGATATGTCCCTCAAACTTTTAGGGCAAGAAGTTCTTTCTCAAAAACAGCAATCAGCCTCCAAGCAGACAAAACACACTTGAATCTCATTAGTCAGAAATGACTAAATTTAGAATTGTGGATGACCTGCCAGTTAGATTTTAGCTCAACCTATTCCTTTCACATATATTGGATCTGAGTTTAAGTGAGGAAATTTAAGATAAAGCTGCCTATCACTGATTCAGGGCTAAGATGGGAATCCCATTTTGCCAATCCTTAGGCCAATGATACAAAGTACAGGAAATTTATTGGGTTGAGATGACTAAATGGAGGCACATGTTAGGTAGAGTATCAGAGGAGTAAAAAGAGTCCAAAAATGTCCAATGCATCATCTCAGAAAGGAAGAAAAGGACCTGAACTGTGGGACAAGCAGAAAATTAAACTTAAACTGACATATGCTTAGCTTTCTCAAATCAGGATGGAAAATCAGTTAAAATTTAAGTCATGCCATGTTCCTCCTCTGCTCGGAATCTTTCAAGGCTTCTCATATCATTCAGTGAGTCAAATTTTTTCATATATGAGTCCAACGACATTCTGTTCCTCAGCTCATCTCCCATGTTCTCCCTTTATTGACCTCTTACAGACTCTCTGGCCTCTGTGCAGCTTCTGGTAAAGTATCTTCCCAATGTAAGCATTATATTAGCCAGCCAAAGCGGTGCTGAAGCAAAATACCAGAAGTCTGTTGGCTTTTATAAGGGGTATATATTTGGGGTAGAAGCTTACAGTCACCAGACCACAAAGCATAAGATATTTCCCTCACTAAACTCTGTTGCTACGTGTTGGAGCAAGATAGCTGCCGGTCTCTGCAAGGGTTCAGCCTCCTCTCCCTCTTAAAGCTCCAAGGTTCCAGCTTCTTCTGATCTCACCTGTAGGGTAGCATAAGACTCGTCTCTCTTCTAGGGGCTCATCTCTTTCTGGGCTTTCTCAGCTATTCAGGAATCTTGTCTCTTTAGCTGCAAACTATCAGGTGAATGGCTCGGCTGTCTCTCAGGGCTCCAGCATTCAAAATTAAATCTCTGTGTTCTCCTTCTCTTTGTATTTACTTCCCTGACTTTGATTGAGCATCCATTTATATAGCCCACAAAGGGGGATGGGGCAGGGACTCAAACCGTGTCACCCTAATGATGTGGTCAAATAAAAGCCCTATTCTTGGTTTAATAAAGTAAAGGTGAAATCTCTGAATTTAATACAGTATAATATGCCTGGAGGTATAGACTAGTTTACAGACAAAATCCAATATCTACTTTTGGAATTCATAAACAATACCAAACTGCCACAGCATTTTCATTTACTTTTCTTTATCTGAAATGCCCATCTAACCAATATACTTAGGGTTCCTGGATTTTTTATGATATTCTAACATACAGGAATATTTACGTATTTATTTTGTTCATTCTTTAATGTCTGACTCATGCCAAAAGATTCAGTTTTTACCTGAGTAGTTTGGTGGGAAAAGTATGGTGGAATGGAAAAAAAAAATACTGAGTTAAATATAGACTTGAATTCTGGCTATGCCAGAAAGTAATGATATAAACATAGCTGATTATTCAGTCTGTTGGAGCCTCACTCTTCTTGACTTGAAAATGGGAATATAATTGCTCTCTTATAGAATTATGATGATTAATATTGATGAGACCTAAAATCATCCAGTATATCGCAATAGTTCAAAATGTTTTTTCTCCTTCCATCTTCTGTACCCCTTTTATCTTTTATACTTTCTACTTCTACTCTCTTGGATTTGCTTCATCCTAATAGTTTGTATCAGTCTGGATGGTGTGAAATTTCTAATATACAGAGAGGGAAATGAAGAAACACATGCACAAACCAGTTTCAGTTCCACTATGCAAGCCCTCTCCTGAGCCCTCCTCCTCCAATTTGGTTGAATGGAATTCTTTCTGTTTTCTTGGTAGTTGTGGTGTGCTTTTTCTCCTATTTCAGAGGTGAACATCTATAGTTGGGTCTATTAAACTAACTGTACATAATGCTGGCTACAATTTAAGCATCATCATCATTATAATCATAAGCACATTAATGACACATCTTGGAGTAAATGTCAGAAACAATAATCCTCTGCTCTAATGTAATTTCCCTTCTAATCCTTCTCTGAGTAGAAACTAAAGGCCTGGTAATATCGCTAAATCTAATCCCTTCACTCAGGAAAGAACATGAAGAGGAATTTTGAAGCCTGACAAGCATGGAGTGGGGGGGGGGGGTGCAGAGAGAGAGAGAGAGAGGAGAAATCTTCATATAAGAGATACTCATGAATTTTAATTGAAATTTAGTAAGGTCCTACTAATTGACTGGAAGGATGGTATTGTTCTAGACCAAGGTTATCATTAAGGAAAATTGTGGAGTCTTAAGGGAAGGTGGGGTCTTTGGGAATATTGTTCAATGATATTGGAACATACCTTAGTATGTTAGTAAGGTATGTTCTAACATACTAATAACATAGTAAAGGGTGGGGCTTGTAGCAGAATTTTGGATAGATATTACACAAATAATAAGCAGCTCAGAAATCTGGAAACCAAAGCTCACCGATGTTGGCTAGTTGTCAGAATAACCTGTAACATTTTGAAAAACATAGCTTTCTAGTCCTCAGGCCTTGGGTTTATGATTCAGTAAATGCAGAGATCAAGACATATACACATTTATGTTTTTCAAGTATCCAGGTTATTATGATTATCAGCCATATTTCTGAACTGCTGATATAAGTGCTAGAGAAGTTCTGGGTAATTTTGTGTCAGTGGGTAAATTGGTGATCTAGTAGTGTTGTACATGATAGATCAGTGATTCAGGGAGCTCAAATAAGAAGACACTGCAATAATTCAAAAAGGAAAGAAGGAGATGTAAGAGAACAGTGATTTACAGAAGAAGCTCTAGAGTACCAAGCCCCAGGATTTAAAAGTAATTATCTTGTGGAGAAGATTGTGGCACATGCAGCTCATACAGTCAGCATAGAAACTTGTATATACTAAGTATCCCCAAAGTAAATGAATTAACACAATATTCATTGAGGAAATGGAGAACGGGAATGTGTTTGATGTATTTGGGTTGTAAGTAAAGAAGATTAAATGACTGATAGAAAGTTGGAAAATGACTAAGCTTAACATAGAAAATTAAGGTGTGTGATAATGGATTTGATTCTGTACATAATGTATTTGAAGTTTTTGTAGTATATACAGAAGGAGATGTCTCCTATGCAGAAACATAAATGGGGAAAGGTGTAGAAGCTATGTTACTGGGAGATTTGTGGAAGATTTGTGGATGATTATTGCCTTAACTCACTAGCTCTATCCCAGAGCTCACGTTCTTCACTTTACATGGTAATGTTAGTTCCTATCAAATTAACCCTTCTAAATAACTCATTGCTGACACTCATTGCTGTCAATCTTGTGTTTTGTTTGTTATTTGTCTACGGACTATCTCCCCTAGGAGATTGTAAGTGTGATATGGGCTTGTTTATTATTGTATTTCAGTACCACTATAAAGCTTGACACTTGATACTTGTTGGATGAATTAATGAATGATTTGACTGAAGAATTTTTAAGCAAAATCAGAATGTTCAATGATACTTTTAAGTTTTTTGAGTGAAATTTGATCACCTCCTCTATTAAAACCATACTAATTAGGAAAGAAAAAGATATTTCAGCATTCTTTCATGACCAAAATCCTGATAGTTAAGAATGATAGCACTTTTACTCTGCATTATAAAATCAAATATCTGGAATTATAGCTCCATAATCATTTTGCATTGTCTTACAATAAAAAGTAATGTATAAATCATCGCAATGCTGATTATATAAATACTTCATGTCTCATTGCCATTACATGCTACAAAATTACTTATGGTGCTACTAAAAACCAACTTTTCTCAAAATACAAGGATAGATCCCCACTGACAATTCAAGGAATAAATTTTTTAAAGTATCATGTGAAATAGGGTAAATAGATCTATTAAATGCAATTTTCATGTTCTTAATTATGCAAGTCATAGAAGCAGATGTAAAAGAAACTTGTATTGAGTGATATTTGTTAGTAGACTCATATTCAGTTTCCTCAGATCAAATGATACAGCCCAGTTTTATAGCTCTAGAAGTACTTTATTCCATGGAACACTGAACTAATGAGAAGATAAAGAATTTTCTGCTGGCTTTAGCTTAGCTCTGAAAAGGCATATCAAAAGCAATAAAAATATATTGCATCTTGTATTATTGATATTTGTGTTATTTCCTCTCTGCGTCATTTCCCCTTTTATGTTCTCACTAAGGCATGATACAAAGGAACAAAATCAGACAAATCTCACTGGCAAAGGTATCTAATGATATTAAATGGATGAGAAAAAGAATGTGATCTAAAACAACTCTGCCTAAGTTCTCAAGAGTGAGAAAGTATATAAGCTAGACATGTAAATTTACACCCAAGGAGAAGTGTCTTCTATAAATCACATATTTAGCTAATTAATGATGATACTAAGATTAGAACTAAAGTTTTCAGATGAATGAAATCTACTCTAATATGACAGTAGATCTTGAGATATAGCAATGGTTGGTCTAATATTTTTCCTGTGCCTTAACAGACATTTCCTTAAGGGAGGGTAGAAAAATAAAGAAGCAGTCTCATAAGCCAATACTTCAACATTCATCTCCATCCAAAAAGGCAATAAATTTCAATTTCAAGGATTTTAAAACAATAGATCTTGGACTTCTGGTTGAATAATATGGTGGCATAAGATGTTCCAAGGTGCCATTCCCCCACAGAAGCTTTGAACAACTACAAAAACTGGCAGACCCATATCTTATGCAAAACTCCAGAAAGCAGTAACCAGGCAAGTGCCTAGTCAAGAAAATGCAGCTTTAAAAATGGCAGGATAGGAAATCATCAAAATGGTGACATAAAACATCCCCTGAAAAAGTATCCCCACAGAATCAACTAATAAAAGAACAAGTCCCAGTTGTATGGAGTTCTGGGTACCACAGAGAGTGGAGAAGGACTCTAGAAATTCTGAATCAAAGAAAAAGGAAAAAAAAAAAACACCCCAAACAGGTAGGAGCTTTATGGCCCAGACCCACCAGTCCAGATACCACCCCCACACTGTCTGGCACAGTGCAAAAGTTGCACAGAAATAGCATGGCCCAGATCCCTCCTGCTTGGATAAAGACCATAGAGCCACTTATAGCAGCAACTTAGAACTTCACATATATCCAGGAACAGGGACCCAAATATGCAGAGACTCAGGATGGAACACAAGCAGCTAAGGAGTGTTGCATTAAATAGGCCCCCCAAGAAATAAAAGAGACCAGTGCAGAATTATTGGCATAAGGTGCACATACTGAATACATTCCCTGTTTTCTGGACCATGTAAAGACAAAATGGTCCTTTCTGAATTGACCCCATTTCTCTTCCCAGGGCAGGATAGCATAACAGGGAAGAAACTAGAGGGTGGTGTGAGAGGAACTGAAATTCTTAAAGACAAGATAGATCCCAGAATTGAAGAGTGTAAGGAAATTGGGGCATTGAGTGAAGGAGATAATTAAAAACAATCATAGGCTCTGGAAAGAAAATTCTGCACAAAAACAAACAGATAAGACCAAGATTCCCAGAAAAGGAACAAAGGAAAATAATCTTTCTCCTGGAAGTGAAACAATTACACACAAAGGCCAATCTTAAAAGTTTTACCACAAATCCAGGGCAGTAGTCAGGTGCAGAAGACCTAAGAAAATTTGAACGGTTAATCACAGGCTGTTCTAAAGGGCCAGAATAAATTGGAACAAGTGTCAAAGAACAGTAACACAAAGCCAATTGACAATAAAATCCTAGGCAAAAGGAGGAAATTGACCTTCAGAGTTAGCTCATCAAAAAAGTCAGAGACCCAGGCATCATCAAAAAATTACAAATCATGCTATGAAGCATAAACAAATGACTCAGTCAAGGGAACAAATGAAAACATCAGAAGAGGCACAGAATTTGAAACAACTAATAAAAGAAGTTCAAACAAATCTCCAAAATCAATTAAGGAGAAGAAGGAAAATATGGATAGAAATAAACAAATAATAGATATGGAGCTAAAAGATATTAAGAAGACAGTGTGTGAGCAAAAAGAAGAATTTGAAAGTTTAAAAAGAAACATAACAGAAATTCTGGCAATGAAAGGCAAAATAATGGAGATTAAAAATGTTCTGGAGCTATACAACAGCAGATTTGATTTGAATAAGCAGAAGAAAGAATCAGTGAACTAGAGGACAAGATAATTGAAATACAGTCAGAAGGAGAGATAGAGGAAAGAATAGAAAAAAATGAGCAGTGTCTCAGGGACTATAGTGATAAGATGAAGCATACAAACATATGCATCATGGGTGTCTCAGAAGCAGAAGAGAAGGGAAAATGGGGCAGGAAGAATATCTGAGGAAATAATGTCTGTAACCTTCGCAACTCATATAAAAGACATAAATAACCATGTCCAAGAAGCACACCCTACTCCAAACAGAATAAACTCTACTACATCTTCTCCAAGGCATATTCTAATCAGAATGTCAAATGTGAAAGATAAAGAGGACTCTGAGTGCAACAAGAAAAAAGTGATTTGTCACATACAAGGGATCCTCAATAAGACTAAGTGGCAATTTCTCATCAGAAACCATGGTGGTGCGAAGGCAGTGGTACAACATATTTAAGATATTGAATGAGAAAAACTGAAATCCAAAATTCTTTATTTGCAAAACTGTCTCTCAAAATGAGGGAGACTTTAAAATATTCACAGATATACAGAAGCAGAGAATTTTTCAACAAGAGACCCACCCTACAAGAATTATTAAAGGAAGTTCTTCAGATTGAAAGGAAAAAACGGGAGGTAGAGGTTTGGAATAGTGTGAAGAAAGAAGATCATCAGTAAGTATAACTAAAATAGTAAATGTAAAACCAAATAGTATTGTATCCTCAACACACAATTCTGCTCTTTAATTCCTATAAGCGTTAGAATAAAGTTGAACAAGAAAAAGGCATATTTCCTAATAATGGATGTGCAAAATATAAAGTGGTAGAGTGGGACAAAAATAACATAAAAAGGGATATGGGAGCAAAAAACATATATACAATTTAAGCTAAGTTGGTATATTAGAAATTAGTGGATTATAGATACAGGTTTTTATAACATAAACCCCAAGGTAATCACAAGGAAAGTATTTTTTAAAAATATACAGAAACAGAAATGAGAAAGGGATAAGTCAGAAATACCACAAAAGATCAATTTTATAGGAAAGGAGGCTGCAATAAAGGAAGTAACAAAAAAAAGATATGACATAAAAAAAGGACAAAATAGCTCAAGTAAGTACTGCCTTTACAGTAATAACACTGAATGTTACTGGATGAAACTCTCCAATCAAATGACACAAATTGGCAGAATGGATGGAAAAGCATTATCCAACTGTATGTTGTTTACAAGAGACTCACCTTAGGCCCAAAGACACAAATAGGTTGAAAATGAAAGGATCAAAAAAGATAATCCTTGCAGACAGTAACCAAAAGAGAAATGGCTTAGCTGTACTAATATCAAACAAAATAGACTTTAAGTCAAAAGCTCTTACAAGAGACAAAGAAGGACACTATATATTAATAAAAGGAATAATCCACCAAGAAGAAATAACAATCATAGGTATTTGTGTACCTAACCATGGTGCCACAAAATACATGAGGCAAACACTGGCCAAACTGAAGGGAGAACTAGACAATTCTACAATAATAGTTGGAGACTTAAATATACAACTCTAATCAATAGATAGACCATCTAGATAGAAGATCAATAAAGATACAGAGAAATGGCATAATATGATAAATAACAAGACCTGAAGGACATATACAGACCATTGCACCCTAAAACAGCAGTGCATACATTCTTCTCAAGTGCATATGGATTGTTCTCTAGGATAGACTGCAAGTTGGATCACAAAAAAATGTTTTAACAGATTTAGAAAGATTGAAATTATATGAAAAGTTTTCTCTGACAACAATTGAATAAAGGTGAAAATCAATGACGGGATAGATTTGGAAAGTCTACAAACATAAGGCAGAAAATTAACAAACTCTTAAACAATCAATGGATCAAGGAATAAATCACAAAGGAAATCCATAAATATGTTGAGAAGAATGAAAATAAGAGCACAACATACCAGAATTTATGGGATATACCAAAGGCAGTGCTGAGAGGGAAATTTATCGCATAAAATGCTTTTATGAAAAAAGAAGAAAGAAGAAAGATCTAAAAGCTGACCTACAGTAATACCTACAGAATGCATATAGAGAAAGGATGGAGTTTCTTTAAGATCAGAAACAATGCAATGGCATTCTTTTTCCACCCAGCCCCCAATCATGGCACAGAGGATCTACCTCAGGCAGAGCACACTGTAAATACTGGGACTCTGACCACCCTCACCTAAACTTACTGATAGGACAGAGGCCAGTGGAGAAGACCAGAGGCTCCTGCTGCTTTCCAGCACCCAGATCCAAAACAGGGTGTCACATATGGAGAAACCTGCCACTATCCTTGCCCCTTGCTCTGGAATGTGGCTCAGAAATTTTTCCCAGGGCAGAGAGGAAGTCTATAAAAGCAGAAAGTTCCGAATTATCCACAAGGATGATTAGAAAAATAGTGTTGGGAGAATCAAACCTAAAATAACTGTCTAAAACATTTGATTATTTATGGGAAGCAATTAAGAGGAGGAAAGTAGCCTCATGAGAGATACAAGCTAAAAGATTGGCTGGAGAGAATCAGGGAAAGAGAGAACTAAGAACTTGCTTCCTGATATTAGAAAAACCTCAAAAACTAAAATTGCAATGAAGCCCAATTTAATTGGATCAGACTGTAGAACAGCATATTCCCCTGGGCATTGTCAAAAAACAATAAAGCAATCAGCCAGCAATTAGTGGAACCTAA
>PVKH010043247.1:0-10738 GCA_004027955.1 Chaetophractus vellerosus | reverse complement strand
TCTCTCCTAACCCTTTACGGTCAGTTAAAGTTCTAGCTTGTCCCCTGATTCTTTCTACCTACACTGATCTTTCCAACTTCTCCAAACTAATTCCATCACTTGTCCTAGGGACATGAATATATATTTTTGTGTAGTACTTCTCAGTACTTTATTTATTTATTTAATTTTTTTTAAAGATTTATTTATTTTATTACATATCTCCCCTCCCCCCCACTGCGGCAACGCGCCAAGACTGATCACTGCGCAGGCGTGGCTTTTCCCCGCTTGTGGGCGGCTTCTGCTTCCATTCACGGCCGGCTTTCAGTTTGCGGGTGGCTGGCTGCACTCCATTCGCCGGTGACCTGCCCTGCCCGTGGCGGCTTTTGCCTGTCCGTGGCAGCTTTTTGCCCTGCCCATGGTGGCTCTGGCCCGCCCATGGCGGCTTGCCATTCTCAAGGCGGTCTGCCAGCTAGGAGAGGTCCCCGGGAACCGAACCCGGGACCTCCCATGTGGTATGCCGACGCCGTATCCACTGGGCTATCCAGCCAGCCCCTCTCAGTACTTTAAAGCCTATGTCCCATTTCTTTTCAGTCATTAAAATGTGCCCTCTTTTATATAATTTAAAACTTTAAATACATTGTATTTCATGACTAAAAACAAATCAAAGCATTATGGAGCTTCAAACTATACTTTCCTCCTTCCCTCAATCCTCTGAGAGCTTCTTATCTGCCTCCACGTCCTCCAAATGGGACAGACCTTCCCCTCCTTTTCTGCCCCTATGCCCTCACCACTGTTTTAATGCTTAATGATCAGTGTTTACTAATTTAACACTTAATATTATTCTGTAATAGGGTAATAAGTAACTCATTTCCATAGTTCTTTCTTTTCCTGAGGATAGAAATCATGTCTACTACTTCTCAAGTATACTAATATGATGTGTAATTGGAGTTCATTAAATACTTGCTAAATGGATGTCCCTTTGTACCATTCCACAGCCTACTCCACTTTAGTATTTTTACTTCTCTTTTAAGAAGAAATTTTTTTTTCAAAAGCTAAATCCAGACACTTTTTGCAATAGATAGAAAAGGCACAGAGAAATTTTCCTTTTAGTATTGCTGCTTATACACATCTGAAACTGCCAGAAAGCTTACAATGCTGGTTTTTCTGTAACTGGCACTTTTATATTTACATATGTTGACATTATCCTCAATCAGATGTTTAAACTTAAGATGGCCTTGAATTTACGTTGGTTGTCTTGTATTTATTTGCAATGGAAAAAATAATATTAAGAATATTTATAAAATGTTGACCACTTAGCAAATGAGTCAAAAAGAAAGTGAAAAATATTTTTACAATTTTGGGAGAATGGAACTACACTTCCACGCTCTTTATAATAGGTAGGTCTTTTTTTTTTAACATTCACATATATTTTCAGGAATGTATTATGTTTTTAAAGAAATAGCAGAGGACCTCTTTTTAAAAGTACAAACTGACTTTGATCAAATATCACAAATATAGGCAGCTTGTAAATTATTCTTAAGAATTGTTGATGCCTATTCTTCATCTTCCTTAGGCAATGCCAACTACAGTTAATAAGAACAGACACTTCAAAGCATCCAAAATCCTTTATCCTTTGACTTTCAGTAACAAATAGTTTTCTGGCCCACAAATTGTCTCTCCACTAAATCAGTTTCATTATTTGCTCTAATTCTCCCCAAATCGTTATATAATTCTTTTAATCCAGAAATTAAGGGATTCATTCATATTTTGTTTATGTCAGTACACAGTGGATTTGTGGAGATCAGATTCCATGAGTCCTTTTGAACTCTCCAACAAGTGTTTCAGATCATGATCTCAATAGTATTCTGTTTCAAAATGGCATACTTTGTAAAAAGAACTTGAAATATAAATATTGTGGATGCGCTGGAAGAGTGCTGTATTTCAAAGCTGAAGTCTCATAAAAAGTTACATTTTGTCTGGAAAAAAAATTAAGGGAGACTGAGAAAATGTAGCAAATATAGTGTTATGTAAAGCTAGCAGGGGTTTTCCTATATGCCCTTGTTACATGTAACTTTATGAAGAAGGTGTAAGTCAATACCCTTCTAAGGGCAGAAGACTTAGTATCCATTTTACAAGTTAGAATTGATTTTTATATATTCTATAATATGAATGAGTATATATGTCTGCATTTGCATATATCCATTGTTTCCAATATATTTAACTAACACAGTCTTGGAAGTGATAAAGGACTTAACCCAATGCCCAGAAATATTACCAGTTTTTCTCTCTCTCTCTTTTTTTTTTACTTTTTAAAAAATTTAATTTAATTTTTTTTTTTTTACATTTTGGAACTTTACACTTTTTTTTCTCTTTCTTTTTAATAAATAATAAAATAATATATTCACCCTCTGGTAGCCAAAATATAAAAATATATTTCCATTTCCTGGATTATATCCAAAACATGATTAGTGTGGCATATTAAATTTCTGTTTCATATTTAACCGACACCAGAAATAGATCTAAAAGAAGGCCACTGGCTTTTTATATAAAAAATTAGATCTTCTCCAATATCTAAGGGAAAAGCAACAAAATTATCAAATATAATTTAAGAATTGTTTCTAATATAACAGCATTTGCTATTTACCACAAATTAAATTTAAAATACCAGAATTATAGAATTTTAGAGTTAGAAGAATAATATTGATCATTTAGTCTATCCTTTCCTCATCTAAAACTGTATGTAAATCAGTGAAAAAATGAAATTTTTGTTTCACTTGTTTTAGTTGTTTTTAATCTGGTAGCTAATGAAATGAAAAATAAATACTTGGAAATTGGCAAATGGAATTAATAGTAACAAGACTTTATTCTTATGTTTCTATTTCTAATTTATAAATATTTTTAAGAATTAGGAAAAATTTATACTACATGTAAGTTTATTTTAATTTTCTGCCCACTTTATTCAACCATTTGGAAAATATTTATTGCATATTTATTACGACTTCTATGCCATATGCTGGGGTTATAACTGTCCCTGCTTTCAGTCTACTCTTTATTATAGATGAAGAGCAGCTCAAATATAGTTGATGAGAGCTAAAACAAAGAAAATATGAGCAACAAGTGTTAGGGCCATCAAACCAGTCTTACTGGGGAAAGTAATCAGGAAAAGATTCCTGGAAAAAGTGACATATTTGCTGAAATCTGAAGGAAGAAGAGGGAAGAAGAAAGGAAGAATTATTCTATAGGCAAGAGGAAATATCATGTACAAAGGACCTGCAGTAAAAGAGAATGTGGAGATTAGGAGAAGGCACAGAAATATGGTTGAAAAGAAACCAGAAAAGGAATGGTTGGAGGTGGGAAGAGAATCTGAATATTGTTTTCCAGGAAGATCAACAATGTCCAACACTGGAGAGAGCACTTAAAAATATCCACTGATTTCATAACAAGGAGATTATTAAAATGTGTGATGGTTAACTTCATTTATAAACTTCGCTAGGTTTGGTCTCCAGTTGCTTGGTCAAGCAAGCACTGGGCTGTGAGGAAATTTTGTGGATTTAAATGATCAACCAGTTGATTGCATCTGTGGTTAATTGTATCTAAAATCAACAAAGGAGATTGCCTTCAACAATGAAAGGAGTCTTTTCCAATCAGTTGAAGGAAGAGCTGAATTATTTCAGCAGTCAGAAAGAATTTCGATCTCTACTTCAGCCAGCCAGCTTCTTCTGGGGAATTCATCGAAACCTTCAATGGTATTCCAAGCTTGCCATCTGCTCTATGGAATTCGTACTTGCTAATCCCCACAGTCATGTGAGCAAATTCTTATAATATATCTTATAATATTTATATAATATATCGATTCTGTTTCCCTGGAGAGTTCTGACTAATACACGATACTTGGGGAAACAAATACTAGTTGAATTAACTAAAAAAAATGAATGAGTCAAGAAAGTAGGCGTAGCCACAGTGGACAATTCTTTCATGTCCTAGTGCTGTGAAGGGGAGGATAGAAATACGATGACAGAGATGGGGAATGAAAGGTTTCATAAAGATGAAAGAGTCTAGAACATGTGTAAAATAGTAATGGGGAAAAGCCAGTATTGAGGGAGTGTTCATAGATAAAACTCCTTCATGAGTTTTAACAGGGACCCTGAGGAGACCGGAAGTGAAGAAATCTGGAGCACAGGAGAGATTTGGGCATCTAAATGTCACTCTAGTAAGCTGGATCCTTATGTTTTTTTTTTGTTTTAAGTAGAGACGTAGATTTACAGAACGATCATGAATAAATACAAGATTCCCATTCACCGCCTCACCACTGATACCTTAAATTAGTGTGGAACATTTATTACAACTGATTATAGCACTTTTTAAAGATAATTGTGAAATTTTAAAAAAACATTACCTTTGTTATAATTGACAAAATATTGTTAAAATACTACTATTATCATCCATAGTTTACATTAGGCGTCCTTTCTCCCCATATCCACCCTATTACTAATGTCATACATTGTTGTAATCCATGAAAGAACATTTTTATATTTGTACTATTAACTATAGTCCATCATCTATAATAGGGTTCACTGGATGTCCTGGTTTGAGTCTTTTGTGGCCCCCAGAAAATTGTTCTTAAGCTAAACTATTCCTGTGCATGGAAGCCTATTATACGTGGGGCCTTTTGGTAAGATTCAGTTAAGGGATCTTTCAATTAGATCCGTTTTTTACTAGATCACTTTAGGGCCTTTGATTGGACTCAGTGAGGTGTGACCCAGGTTGGGTCTCTGGCCTTTTGCTGGAAGCTTATGTAAGCAGAGAACTGAAAGCAGAAACAAAAAGACAGCTGCCATTTTGACCCTGCCATGTGAGAGAGAGGAATGCAGGAAGACAGAGAACCCCTGAGAGGGTGAGAAAGTGGCCTGGAGGAGAAGGCAGAGACCCAGATGGAGAGCCCCTACTTTGCTTTGCCTTGTGGGAATAGCACAGGATCCAATTAGCAGCCAAATTTGATAAGATAGCATTGTGATGCCTTGATTTGGACATTTTCACAGCCTTGGACTGTAAGCTTTTAATCCTAATAAATTCCTTTATAAAGGCAAACCCATTTCTGGTATTTTGTATAGGCAGCCTTATCAAATGAAAACACCAGGTTTTCTCTTTCGATTTTCTTTTTTAGGGGAAATGGATGTTGCTCAAGTGGTTGGGCTCCCATCTACCATATAGGAGGTCCAGGGTTCAATTCCTGGGGTCTCCTGGTGAAAGGCAAGCTGGCCCACATGGAGGGCTGGCCTGTGCAGGAGTGCTGGCCTGCACAGGAGTGCCGGCCTGAGTGGAGAGCTGACCCAGCAAGATGACGCAACAAAAAGAGACACAGAGAGACAATAAGAGACACAGCAGAGCAGGGAGCTTAGGTGGTGCAAGAGATTGAGCGCCTCTCTCCCACTCCAGGAGGTCCCAGGATTGGTTCCCAGTGCCACCTAAAGAGAAGACAAGCAGACACAGAAGAAAACACAGAGAGCAGACAGCGAGCGCAAAACAACAAAGGCAGAGGGGGTTGGGAATAAATAAATAAATCTTAAAATTTTTTTTCTTTTTTAAGAGGTAGCAGGGATTGAACTCAGGACTCATACATGTGAAGTAGGTGCTCAACCACTGAGCTACACCCACTCTCATATCTTTTGATTTTCATTCTAGTAACATATATGACCTAAAGTTTCTCCTTTTAATCACAATCACCTATATAATTCAGTGCTGTTAATTATAATCACAATATTGTGCTACCACCACCACCACCCATTTCCAAACCTTTACAATCAACCTAAATAGAAATTCTGTACAAATTAAGCATCAGTTCACCATTCTCTACCCTCAACTTATCCCCTGGTAACCTATAGTCTAGATTCTAACTCTGAGTTTGCTTATTATAATAATTTCATATCAGTGAGATCATAGAATATTTGTCATTTTGTGTATGGCTTATTTCACTCAACATAATGTCCTCAAGGTTCATCCATGTTGTCACATGCAGCAGGACTTCAATTCTTTTTACAGCTGAGTAATATTCCATCATATGTATATACTACATTTATTTATCCATTCATCAGTTGATGGACACTTGCTTGGGTTGCTTCAATCTTTTGGTAATTGTGAATAATGCTGCTATGAACATCGGTGTGCTAATATCTGTTTGAGTCCCTGCTTTCAATTCTTCTGGGTATATACCCCGTAGCAGGATTGCCAGGACATATGGTAACTCTATACTTAGCTTTCTAAGAAACTGCTAAAATGTCTTACACAGCAGCCGCACCATTTTACATTCCCATCAGCAATGAGTGTTTCTATTTCTCTGCATCCTCTCCAACACTTGTAATTTTTAAATAGTAACCATTCTAGTAGGTATGAAATATTTCATTGTGGTTTTGATTTGCATTATCCTAATAGCTAGTGACTGAGCATATTTTCATGTCCTTTTTAGCCATTAGTATATCCTCTTTTGAGAAATGTCTATTCAAGTCTTTTGCTCATTTTTTTAACTGGTTGCCTTCATATCTTTGAGTTGTACGATTTCTTTATATATTCTGGATATTAAACCCTTATTGGATATGAGGTTTTCAAATATTTTCTCCCATTGAATAGGTTGTCTTTTAACTTTCATGACAAAGTACAAACATTTTTAATTTTGAGAAGGTCCTATTTATTTAATTTTTCTTTTGTTGCTTGTGCTTTGGGTGTAAAGTCTAAGAAACCATTGCCTAAAACAAGATCCTGAAGATGCTTCCCTACATTTTCTTCTAGGAGTTTTATAGTCCTGATTCTTATATTTAGGTCCGTATTAGTAGCCAAAGGGGTGCTGATGCAAAGTACCAGAAATCTGTTGGCTTTTATAAAGGGTATTTATTTGGGGCAAAAGCTTACAGTTACAAGGCCCTAAAGAATCCAACTCAAGGTACCATAAGAGGTACTTTCTCACTGAAGTCAGCTGCCACGTGTTGAAGCAAGATGGTGGGAGATCTCTGCCTGGTCTCTCCTTCCTTCTTCTTAAGTCTCCATGGTCCCAGCTTCTTCTGATCTCAGCTGCAGGCTGGCATAGGGCTTGTTGCTTTCTGGGCCTTCTCAGATGCTCAACTGGTCTGTTCTCTTTGGCTGCTAACTATCAGGCATATGGCTCATCTCTCTTCCTGGGGCTTTAGCTGTTTGAGCTTTCTCATTTCTATCACATAGCAGGACCGAAATGACTGAGTTCTCTCCTCTTCTGCGTCTTCCTTTCTGTGTCTTCTTGAGTGAGTGTCTGTTTATATAGACCCACCAAGGGGGCGGGGACTAAACCTGAGTTACACCCTACTGACATGGTTGAATCAAAGCCCTAATCCTAACAGGTAATTTAATCAAAGACATCTCAGCTGAATCTAATACAATCAAAGTGTATCACACCTAGAGGAACAGGCCAGTTTACAAACAATCTTTTTGGGATTCACAAATAATCTCAAACTGCCACAAGGTCTTTGATCCATTTTGAGTTAATTTTTGTATAAGGTGTGAGATAGTGGTCCTCTTTCATTGATTCGCATATGGATAGCAATTGACCATAGATGTGAGGATCTATTTCTGAACTGTTTGATTCCTTCTGTCAATATATCTATCCTTTTGCCAGTGCTGTGCTGTTTTGACCACTGCAGCTTTGTAATATGTTTTAAAGTCAGGAAGTGTGAGTCCTTCTACTTTATTCTTCTTTTTCAAGACATCTTTGCTATTTGGGGCCCCTTACACTTCCAAATACATTTGGTAATTGGTATTTATATTTCTGCAAAGTAGGCTTTTGGAATTTTTATTGGGATTGCATTGAATCTATAAATCAATTTTGGTAGAATTGACATCATAGCAATATTTAATCTTCCAATCCATGAACATGAAATGCCCTTTCCATTTATTTAGGTCTTCTTTGATTTCTTTTAGCAGTGCTTTGTAGTTTTCTGTGTAAAAATCCTTTATATATTTGGTTACATTTAGTCCTGGGTATTTTGTTCTTTTCATTGCTATTGTAAACAGTCTTTTAAAATTTTTTCCTCAGCTTGCTCATTACTTGTGTATAGAAACACTACTGATTTTTGTTTGTTAATATTGTACCCTGACTACTTTGCTGAATTCTTTTATCAACTCTAGTAATTTTGTTGTAGATTTTTTTGTGACTTTTTGTTTATAGGATCACATCATCTGCAACCAGTGGAAGTATTACATCTTCCTTTCCAATTCGGATGCATTTTATTTCTTTTTCTTGCTCAACTGCTCTGGCTAAAACTTCCAATACAACGTTGAATAACAGTGGAGACAATGCACATTCTCGTCTTGTTCCAGCTCTTAGAGCGAGAGCTTTCAGTTTTTAACCATTGAGTATAATGCTGTGAGTTTCTCAAATATGTCCATTATTGTGTTGAGGAAGTTTCCTTTTATCCCTATTTTTCTACGTAAGGATGCTTTCTCAAGAATGGATGCTAGATTTGGTCAAATGCCTTTTCTGTGTCAATGGAAAGGTTGGGTTTTTAAAATTTTACTTCATTTTGTTAATGTAATGTATTACATTAATTGATTTTCTTATGTTGACCTGCCCTTGCATACTTGGGATAAAACCTACTTGATCATGGTGTATAGTTCTTTCAATGTGCTGTTGGATTTGATTTGTAAGCATTTTGTTGAAAATTTTACATCTATATTCATAAGAGAAATTGGACTGTAATTTTCTTTTCTTGTAGTATCTTTATCTGGGTTTGGTACTAGGGTGATGTAGGCCTCATAGAATGAATTAGGCAGTGTTCCTCTTCAATTTTTTAAAGAGTTTGAGCAGGATTGGTGTTAATTCTTCTTGGAATGATTGGTGGGATTCACCTGTGAAGCCATCTGTTCCAGGGCTTTTCTTTGTTGAGAGATTTTTGATGACTGGTTTAATCTCTTTATTTGTTATCGGTCTCCTGAGGTCTTCTATTTCTTCTAGAGACAGTGTAAGTTGTTTGTGTGTTTTTAGGAATTTTTCCATTTCATCTAGGTTGCTTAATTTGTTGGCATACAGCTGTTCATAGTATCCTATGATCCCTTTTATTTTTGTGGGGTCAATAGTAATGTCCCCCCTCTCATTTCTGACTTTGTTTTCTCTTTTTTCATTTGTCAGTATAGGTAGGGGATTATTAGTTTTATAGATCTTTTCAAAGAACCAACTTTTGGCTTGCTGATTCTGTTGTATTTTTGTTCTCAATTTCATTTCTTTCTGCTCTAATCTTCGTTATTTCTTTCCTTCTGCTTGCTTTGGGATTAGTGTGCTATTATTTTTCTAGTTCCTCCAGGTAGCAGTTAGGTCTTTGTAGCTGTTTCTCCTTTTTTAATGTAAGAATTTAGGGCTATAAATTTCCCTCTAAGCACTGTCTTCACTACATCCCATAAATTTTAATATGTTGAGTTATTGTTTTCATTCGTCTTAAGGTATTTACTGAATTCTCTTGCAATTTCTTCTTTGTCCCTCTGTTTGTTTGTGTTTTTTAACTTCCATGTATTTGTGGATTTTCCAGTTCTCCACCTCTTATTGAGTTCCAGCTTCATTTCATTATGTTAAGAGAAGATGCTTTGTATAATTTCCATCTTTTAATATTTATTGAGACTTGTTTTGTGACACAGCATATGTCTATCTTGAATGATCCATGTCCAATTGAGAAGAATGTATATGCTGGTGTTTGGGAGTACAGTGTTCTGTATATGTCTGCTAGGTCTAGTTCATTTATTATATTCCCTGCTTCTTTTTGGATCTTCTGTCTAATCTATTGATGAGAATGGTGTACTGAAGTCTTCAAATATTATTGCAGAGGTGTCTATTTCTCCTTCCCATTTTGCCAGTGTTTTTCTTATGTATTTTGGGGCTCCATGGTTAGATGTATACATATTTATGATTGTTATTTCTTCTTGATAGAGTGACTCTTTTATTAATATATACTGTCCTTCTCTGTCTCTTATAGCAATTTTTGACTTAGTCTGTTTTGTCTGATATTAGTATAGCAACCTCAGCTCTCTTTTGGTTAACTATTTTCAGGATATATCTTTTTCCAACCTTTCACTTTCAGCCCATTTGTGTCTTTGTGTCTAAGGTGAGTCTCTTATAAACAACATATAATTGGATCATGCTTTTTTTATCCATTCTGTCAATCCATGTCTTTTGATCGGGGAGTTTAATTCCTTAACATTGTGTTATTACTGTAAAGGCAGTACTTACTTTAGCCATTTTTTCCTTTGGTTTCTTTATTGCAGCCTCTTTTTCTGTAGTTGATCTTTTGTGATGTATCTAACTTATCGCTTTCTCATTTCTGTGTCTGTATATATATTTTTAATACTTTCTTTGTGGTTAAACTGCAGTTTATATTGCACAGCCTATGCCTATAAGGTACTAACTTGAAAAGTACCAACTTAGCTTCAATATTATACCTATTCACTGAATCTTCCGTTTTTCACACTACTCCAAGTCACTCTCTCCAGTTTTTTCCTGTCAACTTGCATGTCTGCCAATGCAAAATTACCAGAAATGGGTTGGCTTATTTATAATGGGCAATGTATTTGGGGTAAAAGCTTATAGTTCCAAGTTTGCAAATTTTTCCAAATCAAGGCCTCACCAGCATCGCACCAAAGTTTGGCTGCTACCAGATCCTGGAGTCCTGCCAAGTGTCACCACCAAGATGGCAGGTCTGCTGGTCTCTCTACTTTCTCCTTGAGCTCGGCTGCGGGCAATCAGGAATCTCTC
>PVKH010043246.1:0-10737 GCA_004027955.1 Chaetophractus vellerosus | reverse complement strand
GCTTGCCATTCTCAAGGCAGTCTGCCCACTAGGAGAGGTCCCCGGGAACCAAACCTGGGGCCTCCCATGTGGTATGCTGGCACCCTATCCACTGGGCTATTGAGCTGGCCCCGGTGATCCATGTTTTAAAGTTGCAGAAAACATAGAAGATTGACTCCTGGTATTATATGAAGACATAATTTTAAAATGGTGAATCTGAGCATTTAGGTGAATTACTTTCCAAAGTAAATCCAGCGAATTTGTCTTGGCTTCTCCTTGCAGCTTATAGCAAAATACAAGATGAGTGAAATACACTAAGGACTGAGCTTTTGGGCACAAATAAAAGAGAAACGAATTCCAAGTTTCTGGAAATCAATTTTCCAGATGAAAGTGCTCCATTTGAAGACTTAGCTAAACACAGAACTTGTAAATCAGAATTGAAGATGCAGTTATCTTGGAAAGACTATTGGAGAGTCTTACTGTCTGATGTCTTGGATCCCTGCTTCCTGCATGCTAAATCAACAAAGTTTTTGAGAGCACTGTATGAACAAAACTACTGTTCACTTGGACTAAAAAGTAAATGGAAAGGAAACATTGAAGGGGAAACAGCTTTAAGGAGAAAATCATGGAAGCTGAGACCTGGAATTAATACATTGCCTTGGTCCCAGAGATGAGCCCCACCTATGTGTTCAGAGAGGGTGAGTTTGCCTGAGCAGTTTAAGAAGGTGGGTGTCACCACCCAAAATTAAGGGAGAGTTTTGCCTCCCCAGGGTGCAGAGAGGGTGAGTTTGCCCCAGAAGTTGAACAGGGTGGATGTTCCCACCCAATGTTTGGGAAGAGTCTTGCCACCCCAGGGTACAGGGTGGGTGTAACACCTTTCTCAAAGATTAGGGTGGTTAAGGTCAGCACCCCATAGGTCTGAGAGGGTTGCTCCTGTCCCCCATAGATTAGAGAAGGCCAGGTGGTCAACTCATTGCTCTGAGAGGTTTGAGCTTGTGTGCCAAAAGTTAGAGAAGGCCAGTTGGTCAACTCATTGCTCTGAGAGAATTGAGCCTGTTTGCCAAAGTTAGGGAGGTTGTTGTCTTCACCTCACTGTAAAGGGGGTGCTAACCCAAAGTTTGGGTAAAGTGTGGCAATCACCCCAACATTCTTGGAGGATGATGTCTGGAGCTTGGTTGACACCCAGATGCTTGATGGGGGTGGAACAATGAAAATGGGTATTGGGCAAGCCTGTGGAAAGTGTGGGTTCCCATTTTATCCTTTGTCTTTCCATTTGTGTATTGGAAGCAGTTAAATGGTTTTGTAAGATTCAGAGTTCTACAGCCAGAAGGGATTTTGACGGAAGACAAACTGTATTTCTTTGAACTGATTATATGATTTGAACTTGCATTGTCACTGATTTAAGATTTTTTAATATTGTAATATATTTTTGGAATTCAGAGGGTGGAGTGTAGCCCTTTGATATAATTATGAATTCCAAAAATCAATATTGAATCATGCTTGTAAACTGATCTGTTCATCTGGGCATGATTGGGTTATGATTAGGGCATTGACTGGGCCACATCAGTAGGGTGTTGAGCCCCGCCCCTAGGTGGTTGTGGTCTCAAGTAGAAAAAGCAAGGCCAAAGACAGAGGGAGCAGATTTGAGAAGCAGAATTTTGAAAAATGGTTCTGATGTTGGAGAGGACACCCCATGAGGAGAGAAGTGAGCCATTCATCTGACAGTCTACAGTTGTCCTTGTGGAGCAATTGGAGGAGCTAAACCTGGAGAGAAATGCAGCCCCAGGAAGATGAACCCATGAATCCTAAACCCTGGTAAATATTGGCAGCTGTCTTGCTCCAACACATGACAATGGACTTTGGTGAGGGAAGAAATGTAAGTTTTGTGGCCTGATAACTGTCAGCTTCTACCCCAAATAAATACCCTTTATAAAACCCAACCAATTATTGGTATATTGCAAAGGCACCCCTTTAGCTGACTAATACAGCTAGAAATAAAATAATTTTAAAAAGCACACATAGACCAACATAATATCAGAAACAAAAATATAGGTCAACAAGAGTATCAGTAGATTCAGTATTACTGGGACGAGAATGAGTGAAGTTAAAGAAAAGCCAAAGGAATTTTCCCAACAGAAAGTATGTTAAAAAAAAAACAGTAGAAAATATCCAAGAGCTGTTGGACAATATGAAACATTCTATTACACATTTAGTTAGAGTTCAGCAACAAGAATAGAGAGGGACTGGATTAGAAGAAATATTTAAGGAGATGATGGCCAAGACTTTTCAAATTATAAGGAAAGATAACAAATCATAGGGTCACAGCTATCAGCAAACCCTCAAGAAAGATAAACACAAAAACAAATCAGCCAAACATAAAACACATCAAGATTCATCAGACTCATTGAGAAAATAAAAGATAAGTATTCAAATATGAAGGCAAAATTACTCTGCCTTTTATTAGCAACTCTAGTAAAGTCTGCTAACAAAATACCTGTCTCAAAAAATCCAAGTACCTGTTAATACTGTTTAATATAAAAAAGTATTGCATTATATGGCTTCAACTATGATAAGAGTAGTATAATTTTGTAGAAAAAAATGTCATATGATAAAGTGGTAATGAAGAATGTAAGCTGTATAAAATTGGAAAGTCTGGGTTCTAATTACAGCTCGTCCTTTAAGCTGTTGCCTGCCCATGAACAAGCTATGAAATATCTGCACCCCAGTTTCATCATCTGTGAAATTAAGTCCTTCAAATACACTTATTGCAGCTCTCTTTTATGTGCCAGGGATACAGCATTGAATATATTTGGCAAAAATCTTGTGCTCATAGAGCTTTCAATGTGGAAGAAAACAGTGTATAAACTAGAGCCTAAGCCATATATATAGAATGTTAGATGGTGAAAACTGCTATGAAAAGCAAATGCAGTATTAATGAGGGATGGGGCATGTGCAATTTTAAATACAGTATGAGTGATGATCTTAAGAGGAAGAGAATGAGAAAAGACCCATGCAGTTATTGAGGGCAAGGGAATTTCAGGAAGAAGAAACAAGTGGAATTATTTCAGGTGGCAGCAGGTCTAAGATGTATAGGGAATGGTGGAAGTTGTGGCCACTCCAAAGTGAGTGAGATAGAAGAAGTGGTGGCAAGATCATGTTGAACCTGTAGAATCAAAGAATTTTGACTTTTAATCCTAATGTGATGGGAACTCTTCTAGGCTTTGTGAACAAAAGTTACATGATACAACCTATGTTTTTTGCATATTTTTAAAAAATACACCTTTTAATTAAAAAAAAAAAAACTTCTAGAACAAAAGGTATAGGGGATTCCCACATATCCTGATCGCTAGCCCTCCCACATTTTCCACAATTACAACAGCCTTCAGTAGTGTGATAGTTGCCAAAATTGAACACATCTTGGAGCATTGGTACTAAATGATTGTTGATTGAGATGGTTTGGTGGTGCAAAGAGGCATCAGACAGGTTGATGAGATGAACAGTGGGCTGCAGCTCATTCAGTCATACACAGCACCAAGTGGCTACCTACTTAGCTCTTTTATTGGTGTTACAGCTATAATTAACTTTTGTGTATCTAAGCATGAATTTTTTCTGCCTAAACTAAATTAAAGTTCTTGTTTTTATTAGCATACTTCCTTTTAATCCTAACATTCTATTTTGTTCCCAGCTCTATCTTAAATCAATTACTCTCTGTGCTTGTTTAGTCCAAGGAACTGTTTTCAGTTCCCAGACCTTAGTTCAAGGAACTGTTTTCAGTTCCCAGACCTTGGTTCAAGGAACTGTTTTCAGTTCCAAGCCCTTGTCCCCGTTTTTGGGTTCAGCACAAACACTCTTCATCTTCCTTTTTCTGCCTTCAATGATGATTATTGTTTACATTGTAGTTTACACTCACTTCCACACATTTTATATTACAAGATATACAATGGTCTGTATCTGTCATTGCAATGTCATTCAGGATAATTCTCAAGCCCCAAAAATGTACCCAAATTACACCTATTTTCCCTCTGCCTCCTCTCAGAACCTCCAGTGGCCACTGCCTCCACATCCATGAAAAAAGTTCTTCCATTGCTAAGATCACAACAAGTCTACAGTAGAAAAAGTATATGTCTACTCTAGTCCATTGTCCATTCCCCAATCCTGAGGATTCTGTGATGGTGTTACCCACTCCAACTGTAATTGAGAGGGGGATTAGAACCCATGAGGCAGATGGATGGGACTTTCTTGCTTGCAGTTGCAGACTTTCTCTGCTGCCTGAGATGGGCATTGTCAGTCATCATCTCCTTGTTAGTTGTCTTGGGTCAGTTCAATGAATTGGAGGGTAGGTGTTGTAAGTCTGTTCAGATTCTGGGCCTACCTGGCACATGGAAAGCCCAAAGATTTAAGTCTCTTGGACATACATCTAACAACTCTATTACTAACTATAGTTTCAAATAGAGGGGAAGCAGAACCATGTGTAGGGAAAACACAACTGAGTCTAAATCTATCATACTGGGGAGCGTAAATTACAAAGTAGGGCCCATTGTCAAGGTGCCAGAATCCTGAGCTGTCTGCTCTGCCTATAGTGTCTAGATGTCTCCAGAGCCCTCAGGAACCTTGCTATTTGAGGTAATATTTACTTTGGCAGCCAATGAGTTCCTGCTGAGACATGCATAAGTGTAACCTCAGAACTGACTTCCCTACTCAGTTTGAAGTCTCTTAGCCATATAAACTCATTTTTCTTTACATTTTCCCCCTTTCAGTGAAAGTCTTTTTCCAGTTGCATTGCTAGTTGGTTGTTGGTAGGAATCCCTTGATGCCAGGGAGGCTAATCCCTGGGAGTCATTTCCCATGCTGAGGGGAAGGTAATTCATTTATATGCTAAGTTTTGGCTTAGAAAGAGGCCACCTTTGAGCAAAGCATCATTCTGGCCTCTACATTAAGGTTAGACTAAATGTGTATAAGGAAGGCTAAAAACATGAAGACAACCTAGAAGACATAGCATTAATTTAAAGAATGAGATAATGGACTTTTGGCCAGGGTAGTAGCAGAACAGGTTTCGAGAAAGAGTCACACTCTAAATTTATTCTGCACAGAGAATCAATATAATATGCTGTGGACTTGTTGTGAGGTATGTGACAAAGAGTAAATACCAGGATTAATGTTAAGTCTTTCCCTGAAGGAGGATGGCTTTTCATTACCTGAGACTAAATTTAAGATATTGCCAGTATCTACCTAAGCATTACCTTGTGAAGATGAACTGTGCTACTTATATACCAAAATACCTGCAAATATTGCTTGGAATTCAGTAAGTCTTCAGTAAATATAATCTGTTTTTAACAATATTATACAATCTCAACCATTTGCAAATAAAAACTATGCTTATATTTTGCCATGCTCTATTCCAGTATTATACTCTTTATCATTTTTAAGTAGTTCAATCTTCACAATACGTAGAATTTTGAAATACTATCATGAACAAATGAATTTAGTCAAACTTACTTCAGACTATGTCTTACATATAATATAATATGCTCTGAATTAAGGAAAGTAGAGGGAAATGTAAATACTGTAGTGCTTTCACATTTCAAAAAGTTTACAGAACATTTATTAACAACATCATAAATGCTTTCTAGAATATATTATAAAAGGAGTTTCATCTATATTTAATTAAAAGTGAAGCAATTCCTGAAATTTTTATGAAATATTAGAAAATCTGTTGAGTATAATTGCCAACCCAAACCAACAAGATACATTTCCTAAATCATAAAAATGCACATAAATAAATGCAAGGCCAGCACAGTTCTTAAAAAAAACAGAAAGTGTAAGGGACCTAAAATATAAGAATGGGCACAATGCACGCACAAAATGAGATATTAGTTTAAAAAGTATAATACTAAAAAATAAATGCTTAACAAAGACATAACTAATATTTATTGCAATAAATATAAATTATATAAAAGAGTACAGAGCAAAATTAAATCTAATACAGTAATTTATATGGATATTATATATAAGTTAAACATTTTCATAAATGTAGAGGAATGTCGAGGAAAATAATACATATTTTAATTATGAAAATAAATTAAATAAACAGTAATGAATAGTCATAGTTAATTAAAATTTTCATCCTAAAACAGTTTTAAATATATTTTAAAATCTCAAAAATCATTTAAGAATATAGACAAGTATAATTCAATAAATAAAATCTTAATATAAGTTCAAAGAATAAAAACCTCTTGAAGGGAAAATATGTTTAATAACCAGTGCTTAAATTTAAATACAAATAATCAAATATAGGAAAATGGAGAAAACATACTTTCTTAAATATATATTGAGTAATAGAGAAAATTAAAATAGCAATTCCAGGTTATGTAGAGGTCTTTTAAAAGGAAATACTAACAATCTATCTGAATAAAATTTATGAGATGTCACAAAATTTGGGCTCATGATCAATTATTAGCTTTGCAACACTTATTAAAATTCTTAAATCAAATGAACCAATCATTTAACTAAAGCTTTTTAAAGAGCTCAAATTTACAGAAATCAATAAAAATGAAATAATATTTTAATTATACTAAAATAAATTTAAAAATAATAATTACTGAAACTTGTTGATGAATCACAAAATGGTAGGGTTTTGAAACGGTTAGTGGATTGACACATGATGTAAAATTGTATGCAGATATTTAACCTAATGAATTTAAGCACATTGCTTAAAGCATCACAAGATGAGGTTCTTGATTTTGCTAATGAAGCAAGAAAACATTCTTCCACCCAGTGCAATAACAAAGGAATTACCAAAGTTTATAGTGACAGTGTGAAAGAAAATCCTGCAAAATAGCAACAGAAAGTGACTATATATACAAATTTGTAATATATACATACATATACATAAATTTTTATTCTAGAAGACCATGAAAAACTCTTAAAAATGGTTAAGATTTTTCTATTTTTTTAATAATTTAAAATTTTTACCAAACTTACTACAATGCTAGCATATAATTTTATGAATATCTTAATTCTAACACAATATTTTACTTAGCTCTAAGCTATTTGATTTTAATGAATAATATCAGTCAAAATACTAATAAAACATGAGTGTATATTTTTATAACAAAAGAATTGTGTGCTTAATATATGCAAGCATGTAAGCATTCTGATGATCCTGGCCAAAATTTATTAGTACTGCATTAAATTTTTTCTATCCATCATCTAATTTGATCTTTTAGATTGTGTGGATTTAAAATTATTTCTTTTGTATAGATGAAGAGACTAAATTTAAAATTTCAGTGTCTTACTAAGGGATATACAGCTAAAAAGATGGTAGATCTAGAATCTAAACTCTGGATTTTTCATTCAAAGCAGCACTATATTTCTTCTACACAGAGTAAATGACTTCTGAAAGTGTTTTTCACAATAAAATTGATTGAAATTTTAATATGCATGGGGATATCTGTGCCAAAATTAGAAGGATAAGAACACATTTATTGTTGTTGTTGTACATTAGTTGTCCTTAAAACATATACATTTAAACCACAGGTTTGACACAGATTTCATGGCTTCCAATTTCTATGTGGATTTCTAAACCATATTCTTGGAAATATCCCAGATAATATGAACCCAAATTGAGGATGGTTAAAAATAAATTGAATCTAGTTAAAGGATGCTACTGGATATAGAGAATACATTCCCAAACAGGAAAGAAAGAAAAGATTTATTTAAATGTTCAGCATTAATGCTTTTTCAATTAGTAGAGCCCTTTCTTTTATGCCTGACTCTAATGAAAGAATTTTTCAACTTTTTATTCCTAAGACAATAAACAAGTGGATTCAGTATGGGGGGTCATCACAGTATAAATTACAGAGGCCACTTAGTCCTTCACCAAGAAGTATGACTTCCTTGGTTTTAAATACTTAAAAATTGTAATGCCCTAATAGACAGTAACTCCTAGGAAGTGTGAGGCACATTTAGAGAAGGCTTTGGCTTTCCTTAAGTGGAATTAATTTCAGAATACAGGAAAGAATGGAGCTGAAGGATGCAGAGATTGTGAGGATGCACCATTATGTTTAAACAAAATGAATGGATATGATTTCAGTGTCACAAGTTTCATTGCAATACAGGAATAAAATTCAGGTTAAGTCACAGAAAATGTTAAGAACATTAACAAAGAGTTCAGTAAAGACAATTTTGCAGACCCAGTGATAAGGCACAATAGTGTCTCATGGACATAACAACTGGATACTGCATAGGTTTGCAGATGGTAACATTAAAGAGAGTAAGAAAAATTCAGTGACACAGAAGAAGACCAAAAAATTCATCTGATACAGCCAATCAATGAAATATACATGTTGGAATTCAATACGTTCTCTAAGGATTTAGGTGTGATATCTGTTTAGTAATTGAGGCCAAGGAATGACAGGTGACTTAGGGAAAAGTACATATGTTATCTATGGGTAAGTGATTCTTGACAAAATGATCAAACACACCCAGATGGGTTCAGAATTGTCAATTCAACACATTTTGCTGGGTGAACAAGATATCCATAGCCAAAAGAAAGAAAAAGGACACCTATCTCACACTTAATTAACTCAAAATGGATTGAATACCTAAATATAAAAGCTAGAACCATAAAGTGCCTAGAAGAAAATGTAGGGAAACATTTTCAAGACCGGGTGGTAGGTCCTGGATTCTTTAACCTTATTCTGAAAGGATGAGCAACAAAAGAAAGCATGGATATACTGGGTTTCTCAAACTTAAAGGCTTTTGTGATTCAAAGGACTTCATCAAGAAGGTGAAAAGGCAACCCACTCAATGGGAGAAAATACTTGGAAACCACATACTCAATAACGGTTTGATTTCCATTCTACATAAAGAGAACATGCAACTCAAAAATAAAAGCATAATCAATCCAATTTTAAAAATGGGCAAAAGACTTAAATAGACATCTCCCCAAAAAGGAAAAACAAATGGCCAAAAACCACATGAAAAATGTTCACTATCAAAGGATATTAGGGAAATGCAAATCAAAACAACAGTGAAATATCTCACACCTCATAGAATACCATTATTTAAAAAAAAAACAGAAAACAAAAAGTGCTGGAGAGGATATGGAGAAGTAGGAAAGCTCCTTCACTGTTGGTGGGTTTGTAAAATGGTGCAGCCTCTGTGGAAGACGGCTTGGCAATTCCTCAAGAAGCTAAATATAGTATTGCCATATGATCCAGCAATTTCTCTGCTAGAAATACAGCCAGAAGAACTGAAAACTGCCATGAACAGACATTTGCAAACAAATTTCATTGTGGCATTCTTCACAATTGCCAAAAGATGGAAACAACCCAAGTGTCCAGCAATGAATGAATGGATAATCAAAATGTGGAGAGCAGAATGAGGAGCTCCTGGAGCCTGCTCATGCTGCAGGGCAGTTGGTAATCAACCAGAGCTACCTAGAGCACTTTTTTGGGGGCCCCAGGAGACCAGAAGAGTATCCTGTACTATTTCTTGAAAGCATGGAAGGAGGAGACTGCCCATCTGCAGAGAGGGTTCTTCAGTAGAGCCCTCCACCCCACAGAGGTCAGTGCCCAAGGTGCAAGCCGCCTCGGGCGCTATTCTGTGGCTGGAGTGGGAAGCTCCATTTTAAAAAAATAAATGGCGTAGGAAGATATGCTGTGGCACCAATTTCAGCTACTGATTGGTGAATTTGGTGGGCTAAAGTATAATCCTAGGAACAACTAAACTTTGAGCCTGTCTAGGTCAGAAGGGGGCTACTGGTGTCATTTTGACTCCATGCCCCGCTTGAGGGAAAGCAGGGCTGGTTGAAAATTAGCACTTGAAAATCATAGTACTGGTAAGGAGTGGCTTCTTTCCACCCAGATGGGTTTGCATCTCTAGCCTAAATCCCAGACCCATCTCTGGCAGGGAGGAAGCTGGGGGGACCTGCACCACTTCTCCAGGAAACTGCAAGCTATGCCACAGAGGCCAGTGCCCATCTTACTCCAGTGGCACAAGTCACCTCAGGATCTACCCTGTGGCTGGAGTTAGAAGCTCCATTACCCATAAATGGTGGAGGAAGAGACAGCTGTCCATCAACCTCAGCTACTGATTAGTGGACTGTGCTGGCTTATGTATAATCCTAGAAACAGCTAGGGTTTGAGCCTGTTCAATTTGGATAAAGTCTGGGAGCCACCATTTTGACTCCAGCTCTGGCATGAGGGGAAGCCTGGCTGACTGACAATGTACTGAAGTTAGGGACTGGCTTCTTTCCACGAAGATTGGACTGCATTCCTAGCCTAGGCTCCAGCCCCACCTCCAGCAGAAAGGAAGCTGGTGGGACCTGCACCATACTCTCCAGGCAACTGCAAGTGCTCTCCACCAGCACAGCCTGAATAGTCAGTCACCTGGGGCTGCATTCCAGCACCCTAATAGGAGAAGAGAGGTACTGGGTATCCTCAGCCTCTCTGGGAAATGGCAGGAGCTTTCACCCATATGAACTGGTTTGTCGAATGCTTTCAAGTCCATCTCCACCTCTGTCCCTCCAAAGGATAGGAGAGGGCTGGTGTTCCCTCAGCCTCTCTGCCTGCACAAACCTGACTGTTGGGCACCTGTGGCTCCACCCCTATCCCCAACAGGACAAGAGATGGACTGTATTTGCCCAATCTCTCTGGGTAACTGCAGCTGCTTCTAGCCCACAAAGCCTGGAATGGTGTGAACTTGTGGATCCACCCTCACTCCCCAGTAGCAACGGAGGGGGTTGGTGTTTTCATA
>PVKH010043245.1:0-10730 GCA_004027955.1 Chaetophractus vellerosus | reverse complement strand
TTGTATGATTTATTTTGGCGTTATACTTGAATATAGTGCTCCCTCTCCCAAATAGCATTCTTCCCCCCCCCTTCCCTTTAAGATGTATAATCTGGTCTCAGGTTGGAGTTTTTGATACATTTCTTTTCTCTGGATGCCATGCAGTTTAATTAAACCTTGTTTTTTTTTAAAAAAACAATAAAACACAACCTTGAAAACTGTGTGTACTCTTGTCTGGCATACTGCCTCAAGTGGTGGCATAGAGAGAAGAGAAAATCTGTTGCCTCATATTCCAGGTTGGTGCCGTGGTTTGGCTCCAGGCCCCCTCAGAAAGGAGATAAAGGAGATGTGCTGACCTGAGCAGATGCATCTACAGCTTCTCAGGATTTTTCTCTCTTCCTTTCCTGCTATATTTTGAAAATCACAATTCTAGTTAGTCATACTGACCAGGTGATCCTGATAGAGCTGGACATTATTTTAGATTTGCTACTTATCACCCTTTTTCCCATGATTTCAGGGAATGCTGGAGGCCATCTGGACTGAATGCTTTCCTGATATCCCTTATGCCTCTTTTCACCTGTGTTGCATAGCAGGTTCTTAAGTTGAGGAGTGGAAGAAAAAGTGAGGGCAGAGCATGCAGATTATGTGTCTGTTTCCATGTGGGTGTTGGCTGTTTTGAGTCACTGCTTTTTAGTTGAAATCTTAGCTGGGTTTCTTGAACTTTGACTTTAAGTGTAAAAATTCAGTCAGACAGTTTCTGCTTACTGTGGTCAGCTGACACTTAGGCTTAATGAGCTCAGCTTGCACTTTCCTCACTGGCAAAGGTCTTGAAATTATTTCCCATACTGATTTATAATGGCTGTATGTATAAATCACACTCACAAAATGTATATATAAAAACCTATGAGGGGGGCCAACTGTAGCCCAGTGGATAGGGCACCAGTTCACCACATGGGAGGCCCCAGCTTCAGTTCCCTGGGGCCTCTCTGGGCAGGCAGATCACCTTGAGAAGGGCAAGCCACCATGGGTAGGACAGAGCCACCATGGCAGGGCAGAGCCACTGTGGGCAGGGCAACAAGCCACCATGGGCAGGGCAAAAGCCACCACGGGCAGGGAAAATCACCCATGAATGGAGCAGATCTGCCTATGAATGGAAGCAGAGCCACCCGTGAATGGAAGCAGAGCCACCCCTGAACAAAGCAGAGCTGCCTGCATGGTGAGCTGACTCAGCATGTTGCCGCAATGGGGGGAGACAGAGCAGACACAGAAGAATGCAAAAAATGAACACATCAAGAACAAGCAGAAAGGGGGGTATATGTAACAAAAAAAACCCAAAACCAAACCAAAACAAAACAAAAAACTATGTGGGTGAGGGAAGGAGGGAAAGACCTCCTTTTAATTTCATCCATACTTAACAGGATGAATTCCTTATTATTTGACCCATCACTGTTATTTGTCATTAATATGAGTAATAAACTACCTATTTATTGATATTTAAAAACAAACAAACAAAGGATGCCAGTCTATGAGCAAGCATGGAAGTGGATCATGGGTTTGGATTTGGAGGACTGTGGGCCCTGATGCAGAAGTCTTCATCAGATGTTCAGCAGCCCCACACTGACCCTACCTGTTTCTAGACAAACTTCTGTTCCCAAACCCTGACCCCATATCCTGGTCACTCTTTGTGTCTTTTAAGATGCTGTCTAAAAATCAGATACTTCAGCAAAAATGTATGATCAGAAGTGGTGTGGTAGACATTCAGGCTAGTACAGAACCTGTTTTTGGAGACAAGACCCAGTTGAAGTGATTGAGGTCTGCCTTTTAGGGAGTTTGTTGCAGAAGACCGAAACACAGTGGACTTTTGGGGGGCACTTTCCCTGCATTTCACCACCTGCAATGGGAAATAATGAAAGGCTCCTCATCCCCCAACCCAAGGGAAGTTTTAGTAGATGTTACATAATATGCAATGAGAATAGTGTTAGTGGAGGTTTGCATCATGATCCTAGGACTTAGAAAATAGAATTATGTGACCTCTACAGACCTATCCTCTCCCCACATCTTCCCAAGATGGACATAATCATCAGTGCCACATTTTTAGGAGAGAGCTTTTGTGAACAAACATTCTATAGCACCATGTTTTGTAGTTTAAATCCTCTATCAGAGTCAGTGGTCTCTGAGGGCATTCTGGTAATTAGGACTAGGAACACTTTTCATGGAGAATTTCTTAAAATGAAATATTTCTGTTTCCCTCTGATGACAGGTAGCTTTCAAAATATCATCCCTGATTCTATTTTTCTGCAGTTACAGCATCTGTTATCTTAGTTTTGTTTTTCTCATTTTTTTAATTATTGATCTATATTTTCTTCCTTATATTTTAAGTAGGTGTAGGAATCATATTTAACTTGGCTATGGTAGGTAACATTATATTTATATTTTACCATCTATTTTTAATTTTTTTCAATTCATGAAGGCAAACTGAACACTGTAATAACCAAATGTAAATTTACAAATGTTCTGTTCATTTTATTAAGTATACATATTTTTGTCTTAGTAGGGGTTATTTTCAGCATGAAAGCATTGAAGGAGGAAAGAGCATTCTCCAGGGAGAAGAGGGAGCAGGAGGGAGTGAAGGCAAATAAAGGTGGAAGACGGGTCATTCAGAAGAGGAAGCAGAGCATCTCCTTTCCCAAGGCTGCAGTTAATTATTCTAAAAAATCCCTTTAACACCAGAAATATTATATTATCATTGATTTTTATTTTTATAACTTAGCCTGATCTCTGATTCACAGGTAGATCAGAATGGTTTCTCTCTTTAACCTACAATTACTAATTATGATAAATCTTATGCACAATTTATTATTTAATTTTGTCTCCATTCATGATATCAAATTTAACAAAAGAAAATGATCTTTCAGCTAAATTTTATTTTTCTCTATATTTCTCTTCCATAAAATATATTATACAGTATTTTTTTCTTCTTTATTATTATTTGTAAGTGCCATCAATAAGGCGACAGCTTCTTTGAGTCCTGAAGGAGGAATTGGTTTCAGGAGGAGATTTGGGTTAAAAGGTTGACAAAGAATGGTTTATTCAAAAGAGTAGAGATACCAAAAAGCTTGAGAGCATTTATCTAGCTTTAAAAGCAATATTTCCATTCTGCCATTTTAAAAATTTTCAGAATTCTCTCCCCATTTTTTCTGCTTATGCCATGATTTTCTTTTCTTTTAATTTCAAGGCACTTTCATATAGATTTTCCTAGGATAGAGCATCTTTATTCCTAATTCTGCTCAAGTTCATTTCTGAGTAACTTTCTCCATCCATTTGTTCTAACAGTCAGGTCATTTATTTTCTTGTTTATATTTTTCTTTCTATTTTCTTATTTTTTCCACTTATTCCTCATTTTGTAATTTACACGGAGGGACATATACTTCACTGTTAAAATAATCATAAACACTAGCTTTTATTTTCTCCTATAGTTTAAAAAATTTAGAATATTTTTCAGTACTAGAAAGCATTTTACACAATGTGTAAATTTTCATACAGGAATGATATATGAAATTATATTAAATTTCTGTATAAATTATTTCACCACATCTTCTTCACTTAAAAGATGGCCTTTGCAATTCTTAAAGGACAAAAGGGCTTTCTCACAGACATACAGACAATGAGTGAGAAACAGAAAATCAGATGTGGTCATTACTAGTAGGAGAACTAAGGGCAGAAGCACATATATACATCTCTTAAATTAGCTCTCATGAATGTAGAAAATGCAGAATTAAGATATTTCTCATAAGAATAAAACATTCATTAGTGAATATTTGCACTGTGGCATCCCTTTAAGATGGAAGATTCTATGTTGCCATGGCATCCTGTGTTTTTTGGACTTCCTAGTTGCCTAGGTTTTTATTCTTTGAAATCTTTCTCATTGTCTTGGTTCATTTAGAGTTTCTTGGTTTCATTAACTGCTGGATATTTTCATAGAAATTTCTCTAGAATGGGGCCACTTTCCTCTTGGTTTTGGTAAGGTATTGTAAAAGTGTTTTTTCTGATCTTATTCTTTCATCCCAATATTTGATATTGTTTATGCGGTTCATTTTGTGATTTTTATCTCACTTTCTACCTCAGTTCATAATTAAATTTGGGATACTAGTGACAAAGTATACATTTGTATATAATATCATATTCAGTAGAACACTGAAGTCTAATGTCCAACAGATCACAATCATTTAAATTGTTCCACTGAAAATGGAAACAGGTCAACTAAACCTTCCTATCTATCCTTAACAGTGTTAAAAAAAACCTTGCTATCCAAATAAGAATTGTGTTAAATTCATTTATGAATGATGAAATTTGTTTTTTGGTAATTCACTGGAAATTTTCTGTATTTGGGTAAGAGAATTTGGCAAATTTATTTTCAGCAAATTGCTTGCAATATATTGTGTTCAATAGCTATGGTAAAACTGGCATTCTAGAGCATATGACTGCAAATACAATAACTTTCCTATAAAATCAAGTTATTGTAAAGAACAACTCATTTGTTCTTATAAAAATCACAAGTATGCAAAAATTGGAAGAAAATTAATATAAAGTTAGCAATTTATATAATTTCATTTCTCTGATTTTACCAAGCTAAATGTTTCCTGTAGCTTCCTTATGGTTGTATTAAATTCCATTTAAGCATAGTTTAAAGTGATATTTTTCAATTATCAGTGTTTCCTATGCTTATGATTAGTAGATTAATTGAAGAAGAAACAGCTTTAGGCCCTATTTTGCTTCATTTTTAGTACTTGGGCCTGGGGATAATTACTGAATCATTCTGTGCATTCATTTCTTCACCTGACAAAAAAGTTTGAAAAGGAGGAGATCATTTTCTTTAAACATCCTGTTTCAAAAATGATAATTGAAATTAAACAATTGAAACTTAAAAATTGCTATTCAATATATAAAACTGATAAGGGCAGAGACTCTATGAATGGAGGCAAGGGCCACAGATGCCATGGATGCTTCTAAGTTAATCACCCTTTGGAGAGTAATCTATTTATTTATTTATTTATTTATTTATTTATTTATTTATTTATTTATTTATTTATTTATTTATTTATTTATTTCTATATCCCCCCTCCCCTTGCTGCTTGTGTTTGGTATGTTCATTTGCTTCACATTTTTGTGTCTGCTTGTCTCCCCCTGCTGCACCATCCCACTGAGTCAGCTCACTGCATGGTGGCTTGCCTTCTCCAGGAGGCCCCAGGAACCAACTCGGTGCCTCCCATGTGGTAATCCAGAGCCCTACCAATTGAGCTGGAGAGTCATCTTTGATACCCACTAAATTTTCTCCCTGAGGCTATGCTGTGTCATTTTTCAAACCATGAATTTATATAAGCATAAATTAAATAAATCAGGTCACAAAACACAATTATTCATCCTATTTTACCTAAAATTGACTTACCATGATCTAATGTTAGCATATGCATGCTTAGTAAATTTGGGGAAAAAATACTCTGGTTTTATTTTGTTTTTGAAAATTTTCCCTTTTTTAAAAAAATTATTCTACCTAGTGTTCTTATTTTTACTTGTCATTAAATGTTTAGGTAACTGATGTATATTCAAACTAGGCCTAAGTTGTATTCTTGCCTTTTGGGTAATGAAACAATTTTCAAGAAATCAGGGACCATGTCTTGTCCCTAAAAGTCACTCCTTATATAGAAGCATAGTTTTAATAAAACAATACATTTTTAACTTTGCCTTGATTTCAAACATTCCATTTTGTTCAAAATAGTAACAGAAATATTTTTGTTTTTGTAAAGCCCTCAAGAATTGGAGGAGAAAGGATGATTTGAGCTGAAGGTTAAAAATTAGATGAATACATAAATTTACTTATAGATTTTTCTGTTTCCAATCATTTTCTTCACATAGAACTTAAAAATATACTTAAACATAAGCATGCTAATATTTGATTATGCATAGTAATCATGGACTATCAAATTAAAATACAGAGATATGCCAACAAATTAATTTTTCTTGTTATGTATATGGACTCCACCAACTTCTATTTGTTTAATCCTTGCAGGCAATCACTAGTGTCCCAAATGTCTTACTAGTAAAGTGGATATTAAGATAATTCACTGATTCATAGAAAGAATTGTTATGTAGAGATTTGCAGAGATCTTACAGTCTTAGGAAAGGATTTATTGATTAAAGAGATGATGGGCAAGAGAAAAAAGAGAGGAGCAGAGAACTAAGGAAAGTGTGGAATGTAGAAATCTAAGAGTGGGGAAGCCATATGAACCATCCCTAGAGTGTGTCTGCAACTCCAGATACTTAGTCTATAATTTAACAGAGAACTTACTGGAAGGCTTCAGTAATGTTCTTTAATTCATGGCTTAGATAGGCATACACAAGGAGGAGATAATGGAAGACTATAAAACATCTTACTAAAAATAAAAATATTTTAGTAATTACTGAAATTGTTTGATAATGAATTTTGACATACATTATATCACTTCTCTTAATGCTACCTTCCAAAGGAATTTTGTTCAATAAGAACTACTTCTCCAAAATGGAAGAAGAGACAGCTAGAAAAGACCTTGGAATACATACCTCCAGAGTCCAATTTCAGGGAGAAATATCAGGGGTGAGTCTTCTTCAGTGCCTGCAGTTTTGTGGACTAGTCAATTTTCTCCACTATATGTGAATGTCACTGAGATACTGTGATGAATTGTTTGGCTTCTAGGTATTGAGGCAGTGTTGGAGTCATCACAGCACACAGTTGGGTGGCTATGGTTTACAGTCAGAGAGCTTATGACACTATCTTTAATCACTTCTCACTCTTGAATTTATTTAGGTAATAAATAAATTTAAAAATACTTTCCCATTTTAACCATTTTTAAGTGTACAATTCAGAGATATTGATTACATTCACAATATTGTGCTACAATCACCACCATACATTACCAAAATTTTTCATCCCCAAACAGAAATTCTATCCTCATTAAGTAAAAACATCTCCATTCCTCCTCCACCCAACACCTGATAACCTCCAATCCACTTTTATCTTGATGAATTTTCTTGTACTGGATGTTTCATATGAATCATACAATACATGTCCTTTTGCATCTGGCTTACTTCATTCAGCATGATGTTTTCAAGGTTCATCTGTGCAGCAAAAATGGAGAAATTCATTCCTTTTTATTGCTGAGTGATATTAGATTGTATGGCTATACCACTTTTTGTTTATCCATTCACCTATTGATGGACACATGGGTTGCTTCCACTCTTGGCTATCATGGATAATGTTGCTATGAATATTTATGTAAAATCATCTGTTTGAGTCCTTGCTTTCACATTTTTGTTCTTTTTATATATTTATTACAGAAGTTGTGGATGTACAAAGAATTCATGCACATGTGCAGAATTCCTGTACAACAACCCTTCTCCAACACACCACCCTGTTATTGAACATTTGTTACAGATTATGAGATATCATCAGACTATTACCACTAACCATGGTCCACAATGCATATTTGGCATAGCTCTTCCATACACCCCACCATTAACACAGTACATCTTTGGCATTGATACAAGAATATTACATTATTGCTGCTAACTATAGACCATAGGTTACATTAATTATAGTTTTCCCATATTTCTTCACAGTCCCATCTGTTTTCCCATTTTGAGATATACATAGAAGTGGAATTGTTGGTCATATGGTAATTCTGTGTTTAACTTTTTGAAGAACCACAAAATTGTTTTCTAAAATAGGTAGATCATTTTACATTCTCTCCTACAATATGGAAGGGTTCCAATTTCTCCATTTCTTTGTCAAGTCTTATTTTCTGTTTTCTTTTCCCTTTTGATAACCATCCTAGTGGATACAAAGTGGTATCTCATTGTGGTTTTTATTTACATATCCCTTATGACTACTGGTGTTTAACATCTTTTCACGTGCTTATTGGCCATTTGTATATAGCCTTTGGAGCTATGTCTATTCAAATATTTTGCACATTTTAATTGTGTTGTTAGCATTTTGTTATTGAGGTAGAGTTTCTTTATATATTCTGGATATTAAACCTTTATCAGAAGTATGATTTCCAAATATTTTCTCCCATTCTTGAAGTGGTTTCCACATTCTTGATAATGTCCTTAGATGCACCAAACTCTTATTTCAATTTTTGTTTTGTTGCTTATTCTCTTGGAACCATATTTAATAACCCATCACCAAATCCTAGGTACTGCAGATTTTCCCTTATATTATCTTCTATGAGTTTTATGGTTTAGCTCTTATATTCAGAACCTTGATCCATTTTGAGCTTTGAAAATACATATGTTGTGAGGTAGAGGTCCATCTTCTTTTTCTGAAGGTGGATATCCAGTTTTCCCAGCAACATTTGTTGAAAAGACTGTTCTTTCCCTATTATATTGTTATTGTCTTGAAATCCTTGTCAAAAATCTATAGGCCATAGAGTGTGAGTTCATTTTTGGGGCTCTCAATTATATTCCATCAGTCTTATGCAGCTACTACACAGTTTTGATCACAGATTCTTCATAGTAAGTTTTGAAATTGGGTAATGTGGGATATCCACATTGTACTATTTCAAAATTGTGTTGGCTCTTCATATGAATTTGAGGATTGGCTTTTACATTTCTACAAAAAAAAGGCTGCTAAAATTTTGATAGGGATTGCATTGAATCTGTACATTTCTTTGGGTAGTATTAAAATTTTAACAATATTAATTATTCAAATCTATGAATATGGGATATCTCTCCATTTATTTAGGTCTCCTTTAATTTCATTCAGCAGTGTTTTGTAACTTTTTGTCTACAACTATTCTGTATCATTTGTAAAAGTTTTCCTGGATATTTTATTCTATTTGTTGCTATTGTAAATGGAATTTTCTTGATTTACATTTTGAACTGCTTTTGTTACTCATGCCTTTAGTGTAAAGTCTAAGAAACCATTGTCTAACACAAAGTCCTGAAGATGTTTCCTTACATTTTATTCTAGGACTTTGATAGTTTGATGGTGGGTTTGTAATAACATTTACAATCAGGGAGTATAAGTCCTTGAACTTCATTCTCCTTTTTCAAGATGGCTTTAACTATTTGAGGACTTTTATCCATCCATATAATTTTAATGATTGGCTTTTCCATTTGTCTAAGCGAGGTTTTGTTGGAATTTTGATTGGGATTGCTTTGATTCTATGAATTACTTTGGGTACTAGTGACTTCTTAATGACATTTGTCTTCTAATCCATGAACATGGAATATCCTTCCATTTATTTAGTTCTTATTTAATTCTTTTAGCAATGTTTTGTACTTTTCTGTGCACAAGTCACTTACATCTTTCATTATAATTATTAGATATTTGATTCTTTTAGTAGCTATTGTGAATGAGAGTTTTTCTTGATTTCTTCTTCCAATTGTTCATTGCTTGATTATAGAAACTCTACTGATTTGGGGGTATTAATTGTGTACCTTATCAATTTGCTTAATTCGTTTACTAGCTTAAGGAGCTTTGTTGTGGATTTTATAGGATTTCCTGCATATAGAATCATATGACATAAAAATAGGGAAAGTTTTCATTCTTCCTTTCCAATTTGGATATCTTCTGTTTCTTTTCCTTGCCTAATTGCTCTGGAAAGAACTTCCAGTACAATATTGAATAAGAGTGGTGTCTTGTTCCTGAGCTTAGAGGAAAGCTTTCAGCCTTTCACCAGTTAGCTGTGGGCTTTTCATATCTGCCTTTTATCATGGTGAAGAAGTTTCCTTCTGGGACTGGCTGCCAAAGGTCTTGGCACCAATACCACATGGCAAGGCACATGATGGCTCATCAGGGTTCTCCTTTCCCTTTCATGTTCCATCAAATTTCAGATTCTTCCTTCCATGTATTTCCCTCCCTTTATCTATATTTCATTCTCTCATGAAGGACCCCAGTAACAGGACTAAGACCATCCTAATTGAGATGGGCAAACCTTAACTGAAGTAACCTCATCAAAAGGTCCTACTTATAATGGGTTCACACCCACAGAAATGGATTAGATTTAAGAACATGTTTTTCTGGGGTACATAAAGCTTCAAACCACCTCATTTGTTTTATATTAATCATCAGTAGCAGTTACATCCATGAAAATCTTAATTTTGTATATGTGAAAGGGTTTTTATATTTTAAGGTGTCCCCTAAAACATTTTTAATAATTTCACATTTTTTCTGGGTAAATGATAATGCTTCAAAAACATAAGCAAGATTAACTTACCTGTTTGAAAGAAAATTGCTGTATTTAAATGTTCTTGAGGACTTATATTTTAAGTTTATTTAAACCCTCACCAGCTGGCTGATTAGTTTACTCTTTTAATTAGTGATATGAACAAAGTTTCTGAATGATTAAGTAATATGACAAAATTAATGGGCTAGAAAAACACACAACTAGAGTTGGAATTTTCTTTACTTGTCTACCATGTTCAAATTCCTTAAGAGTTACCTGACATACCTAGGTTTTACCAGGAATGCCTGCTCTCATTTCAATAATCAGAGACCCCCACCCTGTTCCCAGAATTCCTGTTCATATAGTTTGTTCATACATTACTCCCCATGCCCATGTTCTCCTACCATTGCTTGGAATCCATTTTCCAGATATCAGCTTCCACCTCACCTAGGATTTACTTCCAAGAGTAACCCACAGTTATTAATTTCAACATATACTTACTGTGGTAAATTCCAAGAAGATGGGGAATAAGGAGCTCCAGGACTCACT
>PVKH010043244.1:0-10743 GCA_004027955.1 Chaetophractus vellerosus | reverse complement strand
AAAGAGCAGAAACCACACCAGATATTTTAACAGAAAGAACTTAGTATAAAAAAAATTCAAAATGAGATACAAAATTGCTAACTAGGTGACTAAAAGCATAAAAAGAGATTCTTAAAATAGCATGGAGGTCTCATCTGCAGGAAACAGCAGTAAACTACTAGGTATGGGGCAAGAAGGGAAGTGGTCGGCATTATTAAAAGCAAGATTTGGAACTTGAGAACAATAAGAACAACTGTTATCACCATCATTATAACACTACCCATGAGGTATATACTTCATTTAGCTCCATTGGACAGAAGAAGAAATAGTCTCAGGTAACTTTCCACAGTCCTTAACCAGTAAGTTGCAGAACAAGAATCAAATCGAGGTTTGTGTAATTCAGAGCTCAGACTCTTGCCTTCCCTTCCATGCAGAGCTGCCCCATTTATGAATGCTGACCCACCCCTTTCTCCTGGACCTGCCTAAACACAGAATATTTAAATAAAGAGCATGTGGCCACCCCCTAACTCACTGTAAATATATCCTCATCCAGTAAAAGACATTAGCATTAGCTTTCCTCCACTGTATGATCTTGCTTATGACCCTCCTTCATTTTCTTCCTCTTTTAATAGGGAATGACAATAGCGCGGCCACCCCCATGGCCATTTACCTCTGACTTACTTCCATTAGAGTTTGCTGCAGAAATGAAGGACCACTGACAAGGAAACTAGGTCCTTTCGCCTTACTTTGTTTAGTATCCTAGAATAAACGATGTCATGTAAATTCCAGGTGTTATCTAATTAATGTAGTGTATAATATTTTTCGTATTGTAGGCCTAAAGGCAGAAACCAGACTTCAATACTGACATAGGTACTGGTGTTTGTTTTTTTTGTGTGTGTGTGTTTTTAAATATTCATGCACAATACAGGACTTTCCCAGAAAATAGTTTAGTTGTTCTTACTAGCTTTTTGTCATCTCAAAACATACCAGAGACATTAATCCTTATTATGGACTTAGAACTTTCTTTTTTCTGCTTAAACTCAAACTTATTTTCAAGTTATAAAACTTAAAAGTGCCTGAAACCACAAACTTCTTTTTTTTTGGCACTCATAACTGAAAAAGAGCTGAGTTTTCCCCCAAGATTTTTATAAGGAATTTGCTCTTAGGCTGATGCTTGTTAACTGGAATACTTTTTTCGGACCAACTTTTAATTTCCTGAAAATTGGGGCTTATGTTATTGTGAATGCACTAACAAGTCCTAATCTGGGATAATGAGCTAGATGGGTAAATGAGTAGATGGCTACCACTAGAAGATTATAATGTACACAGATTTTCTTCCTCCCCATTAGGTTTAGATGTGATCATCTGAACATGCAGAAGTATTCCTTTAATAATTGTGCTAGACTAGCAGTCTAAATTTATTTCAGGTAATATTCTTTTTAATAACAATGTCTATTAAAGACATCTGTCGAAAGTCTGTAATGCTTATTTCATGGATAGGCAGAATAAGAGTGTCCTTTAAGAATCCTGTTTTCAGTTTAATGTTATGGGCTGTTAAAGAGAAGGTTTATGGGTGTAACATTATTAGTTGGAATTTGACTCAAATTGAAATCAGGCCCAAGAATTTACTTATCCATAATATTATGAAGGGCTTTTTTAAACATTAACAAGTTTAACTAAACAAGAATATTAGTATAATTTAATGTTTTGCCTAGCATTTCCAGGGCCATTCAGAACATTTTCTAATCACCAGATTTCAAATTCAAATGTTAGCTTGTCTCTCATACAACAAAGTTTTTTAAAATAAAATATTTATAATATTATTAGGCCAATATTTTAACTGCAAGAGAAGAGGGGATGTATATTCATTGAATTATTTGATTAAAAATGTAAAAGAAAAAATCCCATCTGCCATGCACCCTTTGTTAGGATCTGAGGTGCCAGCCGAGCCATAGGGGTGGTGGCGGAACAGTGAGGCATAGGGGCCCAAGCCCAGGCTTGGCCTGGACAGAAGCCACCAGCCTTTCACCATTGCCAAGTGGATATGAATCACCCTATCCAGTGGCTAGGCTTAGCACCCCTGTAGTTTCATTTGAAAACCTCAATGATCAAGATTAGAAAGAAAGCAATAAAACATATCATATTTTGTACTCATGCAGTTTGAAGAGCTCCCCATTCTCCAGGTCTGTGGCCTTGATGCTTCTTTTGGCATCGCTATTAGTGACATGAGGAATAATTCACCACTGTCAGGGAATTTGGCTGTTTCATCACCTACATAAGAGACCTGCATAACTCCATGGTGATTGCTGTCTGGATGAATTATGTGGCTCCTTCATGCACTTTTTGATTGAACCGTGATAACTCAGATAATGCATTATCCTGTGCCCCTTTCTGAGAGGAACCTGCTATTTTTTCTTACAGAGCAGTGAAAGAAAGACCTCACAGAGGCATGTAAAGTGACATCACCATGCCAATCCCAATTTATTACAATCAGCAAGAAGCAATTGCTTGGCCAGATTAAATATAATAATGGTAAATCTCAGTGACAATTCTTTCTATGCATAGAGCTGGTGCTAATTGGTCATCAAGCTCTTAGAAAAGAGTGGATGAAACAATGCCCAAAATGTAGCTGATAAAATTTATTTTATAATTTCATATCTTTATCTGTCAGTGGAAATCCACTGGATTTGCCACTTATATATCCATTTACTCATTCATTCAACACATATTGTTGCATGCCTACTGTATGCCTGGGCTAAGCATTAGTGATTCTGCAAGAAACCAAACACCATTGCCTTCCCAGGGCTTACACCCTGTTGGAAAGATAGAATATGAGTATCTGTCAGCGCGGTGTATATTAGAAAGAAGACATGCAGGATATGTTGAAAACTTGTCACAGGAGAACCTAATCTAGTCAGAGGGGTCAGGAAAACTTCCTAAAGGAAATGATGCTTAAACTGAGACCGAAAGGAGGAGGGAATGGGGTGGGGGGAGTGCCTTCTGGCAGAGGACACAGCAGGGCCTAGTACCTCGGCAGGCAGAAGAATGCAAGGCAAATCCTAGAAATGGAGAAAAGCCCACAAAGGCTGAGGCATGGACAGGGAGGGGGAAATTGCAAGATGAGGCCCACAGGCAGTCCAAGGAAGAAATGAACGTTATATGGAGAAACAGCATATAAACAGCATATAAACTCGAGCCCTCAAATGAGCAAAAACCCAAGAAATAAAAGGAGAATTATATCAATATATAGTGTATGTATGTATGTATATATATATATATATATGTATATATATATGTATATATGTATATATAGAGTAGAGACATGGTGACTCAAAATTTTTTATTATGACATATCATATATACTGAGGAGTATGGATATTCACATAGTTTAAATAACTATATTTTTATTTAAGCTATTCTTAAACTGTTGCTATAAACTGTGTTATTTAAGCTATATTTTTAATAAGAATAATAAAATGGTTATACCCACCACCCAGCTTAAGAAATACATCACCATTTCTTTTTTTTTTTTTTTTTGTCTTGTTTTATTTTATTTTATTTTTTAGGAGGTACTGGAGATTGAACCCAGGACCCTGTACATGGGAAGCAGGCACTCAACAATTGAGCTACATCCGCTCCCCCATCACCATTTCTAAGACACCCTTTATGCTATCCTCAACATATTCCCTCTCCTTCATTTTTTGTAATTTTACTCCTTAATTACATATCACTAAGCAAGACTGTGTGGTTGTGCATGTTTCCTGAATTTTATATAAATGGAATTATATTCTATATATTCCTTTGAGACTCTCTTTTTTGTACAAAATATGTTGTGATTCATCCCTGTTGATGTGTAGACATTTCCTTTTTGGGGCAGGAGAATAGAAATTCAGTTTATGTCTAAGCCTCACTTATTCATGGCAAAACAGGTAAAATAGTATGAATTTGCAAAATCCTGAGGCAATCACCAAATTTCACTTAATTTATTATTATCCCTGCCCTTCTTCACCCACCTCTATACCAGAACTATCACCAAGCATCAATGGAGCTTAAAATGAATCACATAATTTTCAAAATAACACTTGATATTTGCAAAAGACTTTGTACTTTATGCCATGCTGGCACATCATTGAATTTAATGTTTACCACCATATAAGATTGGTATGCCCCTAAATTCCAGTTTGGCAGGTGAGGGAGTGGAGGTTTAGAGGGATTAGGTGACTTTGCTAGGGGCTCCCCTGACAGAGGGTGACAGAGAGGTACAAAATCCAATGCTTTTCCCTCTGTGCTGCATTGCCAAGTATTTGATAATGGGGAATGATAAAAGAAAGGGACAAAAGGCGTGAATGACTGGAAAACTTTGTGAACAGTTTTCCCTGATAGTTCATCATCCTACCTTAACCTCTGGGTGTGAGTTCAAAGGCAAACATATTCTGATTCAATCCCTAAGACTTAAATTCACCCTTGCTTCTGGTCTTCTAAGACTATAGAGAGGGGTTCAGATGTAGCTCAGTGGTGGAGCACCTGTTTCCCATGGATGAGGTCCTGGGTTCAATCCCCAGTACCTCCTAAAAAAAAAAAAAAAGACTTTAGAGAAAGACAACATCACAAATTGCTGCACTGGCCATGTGAAAATCTAAGGTCAGAACATACTTTCCATAACTTTATAGAGCAGAGGTATTTTCAGTAATGAGATGAATTCTCCACAAATAGTTTATATTTTAAGGTTTTCAAAATGACTTTCACAATCTTATTTTTCATTTAATTCTTACAACCCAGTAGCTTTCACAGGTTGCCTTTCCTTCATGGTGAACTTGGACTCGGTGGGAATTAAATGGTTTCTCAGGGAGTCGAGGTCGTCAGGGAAGCCTGTGTGGGAACAGAGATCTTACTGCTGGTCTTTTCCGGTTCTAACACGCTCAGTCTACATTCTAGAGTACTATCAGTCCTGGTCCTGTCTGAGAGTACTTTCAGATCAGCTCTGAGGTCTTGAACCTACGAGGGCCACTGAGCTCCCCCTTGAGCTGGTCCCAGACCAGAAACAGTTTCCTGGGGGCTCCTCCAGCTGGTTCTGCAGTCCTGGGCTGTGCCGGCTTTAGGGGCTTTAGGGGCTTTGGAGATGATGTGAAACATCAAGTCGAAGGAGTGGTATCTAACTTGCAGGCCTACCGTTATGTCATCTGCATGCCTATTATCACCATTCCACTCAACATCCTGTGTTTTGAAATATTTTTTTTATCTATAAAGCAAACCACATTTAAAATATATGTCTTATGGCCTTATATTGTATAATTGAATGCCCTGTTAGGTTTTAATATTGAGATAGCTCGTGGACCTCTATAATACCTCCAAGGACTGTTAAGTGTCCATAGCACAGATCCCTGAGAACTACAGTGTACATTGGGCATTTGAAGAATTTGGATTCACTGCTTGAATTACTCCAGAGAGACCCTGAGGGTCCCTGACCTATACTGATTTGTAATTTAGCTGAGACAAATTTGATTAAAGTGAGCTGCAAGGTTGGAGAGTATATACCCAGATACATTTGCTGCTGAATAACCTAGTTACCTGCTCATGATCTGAGTCTTGTTGCTGGTACATTGTTCTCTCTCATTTTCAAGCACAATTTATGGGAGATGTTAAAGTGGAGATGCTATTTGAGGTTTACAAAGGCCTTGGGGATCCTTCATCAAATGCCAGGAGTCTGCTCTAGTCATCCACAACATTCTCTATTAGGTTGAATGAAAAGTCAGGATACAACATAAAATGTGCCCATGTGTGTGTGTGTGTGTATATATTCACACATATATACACATATGTGTACACATATTATATATAAATGGCATATGATAAAGTTACTGAAGTCACTGAAGTATGAAAGAAATTATATTTAGGTGGTACAATTCGAGCTCTGGTTCTCAAGTGGGGTGATTTTTGTCCCCAGGGGATTTTTGGAAATATCTGGAGACATTTTTGATTGTTGCAACTGGAGGGGGGTGCTACTGAATCTAGTGGACAGAGGCCAGAGATGCTGCTAAACATCCTACAATGCACAGGACAGCCCCTGCAACAAAGAATCATCCAACCCAAAATGTCAGTAGTGCCAAGAGTGAGAAACCTAGAAGCAGACTGGTACTTTTCTATTGTTCCAAAATTTTATGAAATTTCCATAATATATACATTATCACATATCATTGTGTTTAGGTTTTCCTTCTTTCTCCAGTGAGCTTTGTTATCCTGAAGCCAAACCATTATCTTATTTACTCTCTAGAAAATTTCCTTTATGATATAAGTCATGCCCACAGCTTTCAACAAAGGCTGATAAAGCAAAATCCAAATGTGAACCCTCTGCATTTTCAGTAACTCCACAGTAAATCTTCTTCCTTCCTGTGCCTTGTCTTTCCAAGAATGAGCCTTTAATATGCTCAGTGCCTCCCCCACCCCAGCCCTTACCCCACACTTACCGCTCCTCTAAAGGCAGCATCGGGGGCTGGGAGAAATACCTGCGTGCCCGCTCAAGTGTGAATGAAGCCAGTTCTTTGCTAATTAGGGTGAAGAAGGGGTGATGCACTCTGCTCCATCCACACATGTCCACAAGAAAGTCAACGCCATGAAAGCAATGACTCTTGTTCTTGTTATGTCTGTTTGCCTCTGTATCATCAGTACCTAAAGAATGCCTGGCACATAGAAAGTGCTCATGAGCATTTGCTGAATAAATGAGCGAATAAATAAAAACATATGTTTTTCTATCCCCTTTCCACTTGGGTGAAATCAAAATATCTCTCTGGCCCCTTTCATCTGTTTCTCCTAGTCTTTGTTTCTCACTGGACACCCAATTGCATCTCCTACAATTATGCCAGATGATTTTATTTTCCCACACATCATTCCATTCTATTTAGCTCTCCTGTTCTCCTCCATTCTAGTCCCCTCGTCTCTTATCTTCTATGACAAATCTTCAGCTTGTTAGGCTCATTTGTGTCCAGATACTCCCCTTTCATTGGACCCTCCTTTATTTTGCTTTAATTAGATATTTAATAAATTAATATATAAATGAATGCATCAGAGAGAGACCTGCACAAATGTCTATTTTACCCTCTGGTTTACATGGTTTCCCAAGGAGCATTTCTTGGGAAAAAATAGTTCTGGACTCCTTCTCTGACTGGATAATCTTCTTTCTACTTGACAGGACAGGACAGTTGAGCCAGGCAATGCAGAGCAGTAGCAATGCTTCCAATTTCCCCCAAAGGCAGGTGTTTCATATCCTATGCACAGTTTCCTGTCCCTGATGGGTGGTGGCCTACTTCTCTTTTGGGCAGAATTCCTGGCCTCTGTCCTTTATGCCTGGCATGACCACTGCAGAGCAGGGTTTAGTCATTTCTTAAGTTGTCCTCTCATTCCTTATGGCCCTTAGTTTCCCAGCTACTAAAACAAATAACCATGAAATGGGTGGTCTTAAAGAATGGGGAATTTATTGGCTCAAGGTTTGAGCCTAGGAGAAGTCCAAAATTGAGGTGTCCGCAGGGTGATACTTTCTCCCTGAAGACTGTGGCATTCTGGGACTGGCTGTGGGTGATAGTTGAGTTGTTAGCTTTCTGTCACATGGCAATGAACATGGTGGTGACTTCATTTTCTCTCCAACTTCTTCCCATGACTTTCTCTGTCTGAATTTCATTCTGTTTATACATGAATCCTATAATCCACATTAAAGCCCAACCTGATTCAGTTGGCCACACCTTAACTGAAATTAATATCTTTGAAAGGTCCTATTTACAATGGGTCCACACCCACAGGAATGGAATAAGATTAGGAATATGTTTTTTTCTAGAGTACATAATTCAATCTACCACAGGCCTCCTCCCCCAAGTCCTTCTGTTTTGTATGGACTAAGGCCAGGTGGCTGCTAGCTACCTGTGTTTTAACATCTGCAGAGTGTATTACTTAGGACCTACAAACTCAACTCAAATTCTTCTGAGCACAAATGGGAAACTTGTGGAAAGGATATTGTGGAAACTCTCGATAGTCACAGAAGAGATTCCAGGAAAATCATGTTTCCCCAGACCTGGAATACTGCAGAGTTTCTATCTCTCCTCTCTATTTCTTTTGGCACATCTGTGGCATTTCCACATATGCTGCAACTGCATCCTCTGATCTTTGGTCCACAGGGCACAAAACATTCTGGAGAATGTTACCAGTTAAGCTTCAGCCACCCAGAGCATGGCTAGCCTAGTTCCCAGTCAATCTCAAGTCAAAATTATTATGTGCTTCCAGTCAACCAAGATGGCAATGTGAGATGCTCCAAGGTGCCATCCCCTGCCCCCCACCCCCGCCACTAGAATCTTGGAACAACTAGAAAAAACTGGCAGAGCCATCCTCCTCAAAACACTGGAAAACTATTAAACAGTTGCAGTAACTGGGAAAGTGCTGAATCAGGAAAACACAGATTTAAAAAATGGTAAAATGGTAGGAGAAGCTCTTTATGTCCTTGCTGGTCCCATACTCTCCCAGGTGTGGTGAGAAGCCAGACAGCACTCCCACTGTGGGTCCCTGGCCCTGTTCTGGAGGGAGCAGAGTAACTCCTATGCACACACAGGAGTGCCAATCTATTATTGTGTGGCAGCCTGAAAGACTGAACAAGGAAATTTATCTCTGGCTTACCCTCCCAGAACTTGCCAAGTAGGAAGAAACACTAAAGCAGCCTAAGAAAGAATTCAGTCAAAGTAGCTTGAGGCAAAGGATTACCTACTTTAAGTCAAACAATAGAGCACTCAGGAGGGGGAAGAAGTCTGTTTCTAGGGGGTTGAGAGGTTCAAATTCCTATAATGGGGTAATTCCAAAGGCCACTAGCGAACACAAGCCTAGGACAAGATTCAGGCTCACAAAAGACAGAGAAGACCCTGCATGTCAATTTTCACATTCTTGATAAGAGGGCTAAACTCTAAGGGAGAGCACTAATCAACAGAGCCAATTTATAAAGCATGAAAGTTGATTTTTGCATTGGTTTGTTTTTGTTAGCTCCTGCACAAGAAAAACTGTCATATCACTAGCTGGATACAAACTTAAGAAGAGACTACTCAGGCACTAAATCCCAGAATTAACACTTTAAAATATTAAAAGTACAGTGCACAAAAAAAGATTACAAGACAAAGAAAAAAGAAATAATGGCCAATCCAAAGGAACAAGGTAAAAACCCAAAATCTATCAATGAAGAAAACCAGACTTTGGACATACTGGACAAAGACTTTTAAAAACTGGTCTCAATATACTCAAGGTGACAAAGGAAACCACAGAGAAAGAACTAAAAAATGTCAGGAAAACAATAAATAACAATATGAGAATCACATTAAAGAGATAGAAAATTTAAAAAGGAACCAAATACAAACACTAGACATGAATACCACAATAACTGACATGAAAATTTCCCCAGAGAGATTAAATAGCAGATTGGAGCTGACAGAAGAAAGAATCAGTGAATTTGAAGACAAAACAATTGAAATCATCCAGGCTGAAGAGCAGAAAGAGGAAAGAAGGAAGAAAAGTGAGCAGAGACTGAGGAAAGGGTAAGGCACCATCAGGTGAACCAATATGCACATTATGGGAAAAGAAAGAGAGAAGGGGGCAGAGAAACTGTCCAAATAAATAATGGTTCGAAACTTCCCAAAGTTAAAAGAAGATATGGATATACACATCCAAGCTGCACAACTAACTCCAAGCAGAATAAATTCAGATAGACCCACACCACACCATGTTATAAACAAACTGCCAGATGCCAAAAATAAAGAGAATTCTAAAAGCCACAACCAGAAAATCAATGTGTCACATAGAAGGCAGCTTCAATAAGATTAAATTCTGATTTCTCACCAGAAACTAAAGCATGAAGATAGTGAGAAGACATATTTAACTGCTGATGAAAAAAAATTGTCAAGTAAGTATTCTCTATCCAGCAAAACTGTCTTTCAAAAGTAAGGGTGGAATTAAGACATTCCCAGATAAACAAAAACTAAGGGGATTTGTCACCACTAGACTGGGCCTACAAAAAATGCTAAGGAGAATTCTACAGGTGAAAGGAAAGGACTCTAGGCAATTGACTAGAGCCACATGAAGAAATAAAGATGTCTGGAAAAGATAATTATATGGGTAAATATAGACACCAGTCCTAATATATTTTTTATTTGTAACTTCCTTATTTACCTTCTATAGTATCTAAAAGGCAAATTCACATAAAGTAATGATGAATCAATGGTTTTGGACTCATAAAGTATAAATAGATAATTTATGACAAAAACTACATAATAGTGTGGGAATGGAGGGGTATAGGAACATAGTCCACATATGATACTGAAGTTAAGTTGGTATCAAATTAAATGAGATTGTTATGAATTTAAAATATTAAATTTAAGTCCCATGGTAACCACAAAGAAAACATTGAGAGAATATGCAAGCTCATAAAGACAGAAAACAGTGTACAGGTTACCAAAAGTAGGGGGCAGGGGTAATGGAAAAATAATACAAAATGAGTATAGAGCTTCTGTTTGGGGTGATATAATAATGACTGGTGGTGAGGATAATGTAACATTGTGAATGTGATTAATCCCACTGAATGGTATGTTTGGGAGGGGTTAGGTTGGGAAGATTAATGCTGTATACATGTTTCCACAATTTTTTAAAAAAGAGAGAAACTAAAGGGAAAATCACAATTCAATGCAACCCATGATACTGGATAAGCTCTAAGCATGGAGGAGAAAAGTTTCAAAAAGGCATTATTGA
>PVKH010043243.1:0-10740 GCA_004027955.1 Chaetophractus vellerosus | reverse complement strand
TTCAGGGTCCCATACAGAGCCCACTCTCAGCCATACTGTGCCCACGTGGTGTGGCAGGAAAAGATTAGACTAGGTAGGTTGTCTCAGTTTAAGAGCCACACATTATCCTAGGGGAGGAAAACGCATTTGTCAGTTTGGATGGCGTCCACCACTGTCCTGATGGAACAGGGTTGCTTGCCGAGCCGTCGTCCTGGAAATCGGGAGCCTTGCTCGCTGTCCCGTTTTGGGGATTGGGAACTTTGTCTCTGGGTGTCCTCAGAGCCTTAGAGGTCTTGGGGACATCTGGGTCTGGTTCCCAGACCAAAACACCCAAGCCAGGCTTTCCCACTAGGACAGGGGCTGGCTAGGGACCTTTAAACGCTTTTGCCCACGTTGCGGTGGTTTTAGGAGCTCGCTATGAGTGAGCTAACCCCATAGCTCTCCCAGGGGCTAAGATCCTCAGTTAAACCTGACAGTAAAAGCCCATAAAAAACTAGAAACTATTGTCCAGTGATTTGCCAACAAACACCCTCAGGGACCATTCCCCCACCCCAGATAACCTCCAGGCCTCTCCAGGGTGGAGAAGGAGCAAGGCCTCAGGGCACTGCTGAGGGTGGGGCTTGAGTTTCTCTCTACCAAATGCATTTTCAGTTTCTAAGGCTTTCTAAAGCATCTCACAGACCCAGAATGAGGACAGTTGTAGTTGGTAGATCAAAGGTACCTTTAATTAAGTAATTAACTAGCAATCTAAGTCAATAATACAAGGGGTGATAGCCATTCTGAACTTAGAAAGCCTTTTGTAAACTCCCTGTGACTCCTGCCGGGCTTAGGCCACTTGCCCAGTCAGGTCTCAAGGGCAGTTTCACCCACCACCCAGAGCTTCCTTGGATCTACTCAATGTGGGGACTAGCCCCTGTCACCACCGGAAAGGGAGCCGGGAGTTTGGGCAGACCAAGTTTATGTCCTTTGGAAGCTTATCCAGGAAGCCCCTGGCCATTAAGCCCTTCAAAACAGCAAAACCAAAAGAGGGTACAGACAGGCCTTAAAACTCACCAGTCTCTGGCAGGGGTCGGGGGGCACCACTCACTTATGTTTCTCCAGGCATGGCTCGCCAAATATGTAGCTGGATTTTCTCTAGTTTCTTGGCTAAGCTATGAGAAATGAATTTCAAGAGCAAGCTGGTTAGTTAGGCCAATAATTTATTAAGGTAGGGAGAGAAGAGAAATGGGAGAGAAAGATGGAAATACACACCAAGATTGGTGCAGGCCCCTCTAGGCAGAGAGAGCTAAGTAGGATATTAACTGTGGGCTTTTCATATATGCCCATTATCATGTTGAGGAAGTTTCCTTCTATTCCCAGCAATCTAATTGTTTTTTATCATGAAGAGTGCTGGATTTTGTCAAATGCCTTTTATACATCAATTGAGATAATCATGTGTTTCTTTTTTCTTCATTCTTTTTTTTTTCATTCTGTTAATGTGGTTTATTCCATTGATTGATTTTTTTATGTTGACCCAACCTTGCATACTATGAAAAAATCCCACTTGATCATGGTGTATAATTCTTTTAATATGCTGTTTTATTTGGTTTGCTAGTATTTTTTCAAGGATATAAGAGATATTGGTCTGTAGCTTTTTTTCTTGTAACTTTATCTGTTCTTGGTATGTGGTTGATAGCCTCATAGAATGAATTAGGGAGTGTTTCTTCTAAAACTTTTTGGAAGAATTTCAGCAGAATTGGAGTTAAGTCTTCCTGGAATGTTTGGTAGAACTCCCCTGTGAAGTCATCTGGTCTGCCCTTGAAATCTGTCAGTATTTGTTTCATATATTTTGGGGCTCTGCTCTTAGGTGCATGTATGTTTATAATTGTTACATCTTCTTGTATAATTTTCTCCTTCATCAGTTTATCCTGACCTTCTTTGCCAGGGACCCATGAAGAGGGCACAGACCAGCTCCAAATTTTCCTGGGGAGGGGATCAGGTCAATTTTGCCTCATCCTCCATGAACTCAAGAGAAGCATTTTAGAAGTTTTCAGTTGAATTGAGCACTTCAGAGTACGGTTAAATAATTTAACATATCTGTTGGACATCACTTCTGTTCATCTCAGTAAGTTGTAGGAGTATCAGTTTCTCTTTTAAATTGGTTGAAAGGAGGCTTTTTCTCTTTTCTATTGAAAAGTATTCATTTTCTATCTCAAAATCTAGTGTTACTGAAAACATGCTTATGGCTAAATTGGTCTAGGGCTGGAATTTAAGTCAGGTCAATTTGCATGAAGTCATGTTATCACCAAATGCACAGCGGAACTCAGTGGTTTTCTGAGTAGTCATGTCTTTTATTAGACATTGTAAATCTATTGACTTGAAGTTTGTATTAAGCCATTGAATCTGTAATTCCATGTTGGTCCTCATTATGATTCCTCCAAACCTGCCTCAAAACCTGTCTTCTCTGTCTTGGTCATGAGCAGCTCCATCATTTTTGTTGTTCAGGTCAGAGTCCTTTGAGTGATCATTCATTTCTCTGTTTTACACCTAGTCCATCAGCGAATCTCAGCTCTAATTTCAATATATATCTAGATTCCAACCCCTCCTCACTAACTCCACTGCAACCATTTAGACCAAGCTACCATCATCTCTTGCTTCGGTTATTGTCAACCAACGGGATTTTCTGCTCTGCCCTCGGAAAGAGTGATCTGTTAAAATAGATCTATTTAGGCCCTTCCTCCACTTAAAATCCTCTATAATGATTTCCCTCCTCCACTCAGAGTAAAAGACTAACCAGTGCATTGTCCTACAAGACCCTACAAGATCTGGCCCCTCACTACTTGTCAGACTTCTTCAGCTCTCTCCTTCCCCACTCTGCTGTAGTCATGCTGGCCTCTTTGCTATTCCTTAACCATATCAGTTCACTCCCATGTCAACACTTTTACTCTTGCTGTAAAATGTTCTTCCTCTCATCTCCTTCTAATCTCGTTCAGACATCAGCTTCTCAGTAAGCCCTTCTCTGGTCACTCACTTCCCCTCCTTTGGGTCTGGTCCTTTCTATTCTCCTTCCATGTTTTATTGTTTCTCCAAAGCACTTGTTTGTTATTGTGTGTATCTTGCCTGCTGGAATAGATTTCTTATGTCTTGGTCCTTGTTGTATCCCTAGCACCTAAAACCACACTTGGCACTAATAGATTCATTAAATATTTGTTGAATGAAAGGATGAGTGAATTTTTCTTCAATATTTTGGTTTACCAGTTAATATAAAGAGTTAAAAGAGGTCATATGACTGCTGGGGACAACAGCCTATTTCAATTAGGAGAAAAAGGATCAGGATCATATTTTGGGGACTATGTCATTTAAAAGAGCAGAAAACTATCTTGGCTTTTTGATAATAGTGACTACTTCAGGAGGACAGTTTATTTTCTTCTCCATTGTAGTTGTAAAATGCTTAGGCCTGGAAGTTGTTTTCTCTAGATTTTGCTTTTGGGCACAGTCTCCTTTTGAATAGAACGCTACAGAAAATGCTGATTTTTTCAATGGTCTATAGATGGGCTAAATATTCCACAGATGTGATTTTAAAAAAATTACACATAGCATAATAAATAGCAGACATGAGAAATCATCATTTGTCTGGTTCTTGACATTACTGTTTCACCTACAAATAAGCTGAGAATATTTTGGGATGTAGACCTGTCTAAAAGAATTACTTTTGTATGTATGTGTGTACTTTTTTTTTTTAAAGCAGTTTTATTCACACACCATACAATTCAACCAAAGCGCACGAGCGATGATTTCTTTCTTTTTTTTGTATTGAGTACATCATACCACTGAGGCAAAGCTTGAGAGAATTTTATTTGATAATTTATTGTGTATGTGGGGACATCGTTATTTCTTCTACTTTGTATGTTGCAAGCAATTTGGACCCTCTTTTGCCTTAGAATTTCTCTCAGATACTTTTGTAAACGATGAGCTCTCTTATGAGATTGGATTAAAATCAACACAACTGAAACAATTTTGCCTTGTAAGGTGGCTGATGCTTAATATGTTTGCCTAATTAGCTTTTGGCTAATGATTCAAACCCATTAAGTAGCTAGTTAGTCTATGTTTCAAATAAACACATCTGGCCCAACAATGAATGAAGGTTTTTCTTGTGTGAGAGTGACAGATGTGGCAATGGTCCCCCCTGTTCCTTCACTTAAATAATTAACAACACACTGGTAAAGTAACCCTAGAAAGACAGCCTCAAAGCCAGATGCAGAGTCTCAGAGCTGGATCCGTGGCCATGTGTATCATCTCATTAGCCTGCTCTGTCAATTCTTTCTCATCTTTATGTTTTCTTTTTTCCTGAATTACATTTTTTTTAAGACTATTCTTTTAAAAACTTAGGGCTTGTGGATTTTGGTTTAAAAAAGGGTCAACATGAAGGTATTTCCTTGGAGGTGGGGACTAACAGAGCACCCAGTAGCTGGGGCATAGATGGGTATTTGGAAATGGATGCTATGATGTAAACAAAAGTTATCTGGATAAATCCTGTCCATGTTTGTCATTGTTGAGCCTTGTTGGGATGAGTTTTTGAAGACCTTTCTTTGAGAGAATTCCCTATTTACTAAATTTCTTTACTTGCTATAGAGTTTTAGGCTAAAACTACAGCAAATACTTACTATTTAAACAGAAAGAATGTAATGGTGTTAGCAATAATATAGCTATTTTCTACTTCTTTCATTGGACACAATTTACTTTTAAAAATGGCATATAATTAAACACATTAAATCTCTACATTGTTTAGGAGTTCATTTCTGCCAGTGATCCGGTTGCAACAAAATGTCTTCTTAAATTTGAATCGATGATGGTACACCACATTGCATACTCAATGAACAGCACTGAAGTATATGTGTGAGTGTGATTGAAAGGCGAGATGTTGGGTTGTATATGTAGTGACCGAATAAACACTTAAAAAGTCCATGGAACTACACTACCCAACGAACCCTGGATTAAGCCATGTTCTGTAGTTGGTGGCACAATTATAAAAATGTGCTGTCATCAATTGTGGCACATATTCCGCACCAATGCAGGTTATTCGTATAGGGTGGTATATGGGAATCTGTGTTTTAGACATGCTTGGTCTATAAATCCACAACCTTTCTAACAGAGAAAAAGAAAAATTGAATAGGATGAACCCTTGACGTTCTTTAACTTTTCCTCATTCCAGGTCAATAGTGTTCCAGTTTAATGTGCAGGTATTTCCAGTGTTGCCAGGTGTCACTAGTACTTGGGATATAGACTTATTCTCTGACCATTGTTTTGTGAGACATCAACAATAGCACAGTTGCTCTGCTATACTTGAGATCTCAAACCTGTAATTTGGCAAGAAGAACAGAATAAATTGGGTAAATATACATAAACACATTGTGAAGATAGAAAAACAGAACAGAATGAACCAGAGCCTTATCCTACAGCTTGTTTGATAGAGATGATTTAAGGAGGCATATGGTATAGTTAAATGTGCTTTCAAAAACATTGGCCAGAATCTTCTGGCAAATATGAAATAAATATCTAAATCAGATGAAAAAGTATTAGTTCTCTTAAATGGCACTGTTGGAAGTCCCAATGGTGTTTTGAGTAAGAAGTAGTGGGACATCAGTATAGGGGAACAATTTGAAGCATCTGATAATGAAGGATCAAACTTGGAATTAGGGACTGAATTGGGAATAGAATCTTTTTATTTTCCCCAACTTTGTTATTTTCTTAATATTAAGCCTAATCCATTTTGCTTAGAAAAAAAATTAATCCTGTCTCTCTTTAGACGTTTATACTGTCAGATAAATTCTACCTTTAGCACAGCTTTTCACATAAACACTTAAAAAAAATACCTGTGTATATGTATATGCAATCCCTAATTTCACTTTCTAGTAGCAGATAATACAACCACAACTTTATTATTTATTCTATTTCTTGAAAAATGAGGTTGAATTTTTAAAATCATGCATACCATGACATTAGTTATGCCATTTAAAAAATATAAACATTGGGATCTTCATGAGATGAATTAAACCTGAGAACTCTCTCAGTTTCTCTCTCTGCCCTCCCCTTGCTGATCGGGGAAATGTTTCTCTCTTCATTCATATGATATGTTGCTTTTTGACTATATCTATAAAGGTAATAGGTTACCTAATCTGCACTGTTCTTTTAAGGGGAATATTAATTAATTTGAGCACATCTAGGGATGGCCAATAAGATGTTGACAAAAAAGGAAAACGTTAAATAGGATACAATTTAAAATACTGAAAAAGAAATGATTTCCAACAATGGAAGGTCTGTCATGTGAAAGAGTTATATGACTTATTTTTTAATTGCTTCCACAGAAAGGGAAACTAAATGGTAGACAGTAAAGGGAGGCATATTTCACCTCAATATAAGGATATCTTTTCTAATTTGAATTATTTATTGAGTTTTTAAAAAATTTTATTAAGATATATCATTCATACATGAACATACATAAACAATAAGTGTGTATAAAATGTTGTGAGCTTACAAAATAAACACGCATAACATCATACAGAGGTCCCATACAGCACCCCTCCACCAACACCTTGCATTGTTGCTGTACATTTGTTAAAAACTATGCAAGAGCATCGTCAAAATATTACTATTAACTACAGTCCATATCTTACATTTGGTGTATTTCCCCCCCCACAACCCATCCTATTTTTTTAAAACTAAAAGTGTTCAAACTCTTGAATATATATTTAAATCTTCTCATATATATATAGTCATATATATGTTTCTAAATTTTATATTATAAAAATTTTATTATTACTGATATATTTGACATTTTTGGACGAAAGGCTCTAAAAAGTTGGGTGATTATTTCTAAGCACCATTTTAGAATTTTATTAAAATGTACAAAGCCATTAAAAAGAGGTGATTTTTCAGTATAATACTGAAAACATTTGCAATGCAACTTTAGGTGTGATGTCCAGTACATCTTTAATTATAGCTTTTCATTTTAATCTAGTCATCTTCCTGACTGTAATATTTGTTTTAAGTACATATATTGAGATATCCAAAAAGAAATTATTTAATCTAAGAATCCTTCAGCCACTTTGAAAAAAGTATCCTTAGACAAACATTAATTTACATGTTTACTCATAACTAGAAGAGGTAGAATATTAGACTAGTCCCAAATATGAAATCTTATTTTTCAACATATAATCTATATTATGCATAAAGATAACTTTAAAAAATCTCTGCAGAGTATTAAATACTAGCACTTGATTTCAAAATATCTTAAGTCACCATAATTTTAATAACTTTTTGAGTAGTTGTCAGTTTAATTTTCAGTATGTGAAAATTGGAAGTAAATTATTTATTACTTCCAGCAAATGTCTTTCACAATTTTATTTAATTTTTTCATCTTTTTTAATGGATCATAAAATAGCAATCTTTTATTGGATACTCATAAAGTCAGGAATAAACGAATACTTTGCAAATAAGTTACTGTGGATTGAAATGTCAGCCATATTTCATGGAATATGAAATTTCTTAGATCAGACTAGCTCTGACATATGGCACTGAGCCATTCTCCTCTTTTGGAACAGTGGTAGATCTTTAGATATAAAATAAATGTACTGTGACCATTTAGACTCTTTGAATTTTATTTACTCAATTATATATCATGGAACTAGTTAATATCTTGTGTGAAGTGAATTTAGGATACTTGAATTTAGTTTTGTCACTATTAATTGAGCATTGATTGATCTTAAAATGTATTTCAAGCAATCTTTTAAAAATTTAATTTGTTAAAGTTTCTTCTATTGTTCTGCTTTGAAGAAAAATATTCTAAAGATGGAGCAAAGAATGGATTAAGATAACTGTAAGAAATTCTTAACATTGCAGAACCAATTCATAGAAAAGGAATTTGAAAGAGTTGTCCATTCTCAGCCTTATCCTCCTTGACATCTTTGCAGTATGCATACTATTGGCCACTCCTTTTGTCTTAGAAGAGGGTTTTCCCTTGTCTTTCATTATTTTTTTTCTCTCTTATCTTTCTGGCTGTTTCTTCTCAGATGTCACCTCAGGCACTTCTTCTTCTGACAATCCCCCAACTGTTTACATCCTGGGTTGGATTGCTGACTCATAAACTCATCTTCTCTATGGCCTCTTTTTCTGTTGACCTCCAAATCTCCAGCCAAGATGTATTCTGTAGTTCTAAACCATTATCCAAATGTTCACATTCAAATACATACGAAACTATTTGGATTGCCCATAGAGACCTTAAACTTGATGACTCCAAGAAGAGTCATTGTACTTCTGTTCAATTTTTCTCCTTCTCCTGTTTTCCTTATGCGCGTCTACCCATATACATGTGCTTGGCAGAAACTTTGAAATAATCTTTAACTTTCCCTTCTTCCATGCTCCCCTCATCCAAGCAATGTTCAAAGTCTATCCTAACTTTTTAATATCTCTCATTCTTTCACTTTCATGCCACCCTCATTGCCATTATTTTATTTCAATTCTTCTATTCAAATTAATTTATTTAAAATAAAATAAGAGCTTCTTAACTGTTCTTCCTACTCTAGAAATTTCTTCTTCCAATCCATTCCCTTAACCTCAATATGTGTGATATTTGTAAAACACAATTCTGATCATATTTCTGCCTAGACTAAATCCAAGTGTCTAAAGATGGCCTCCTGGGTTCTTTATGATCTTCCACTACTCTTCTTTTCAGCCTCAACCCATATTTTCTTACTCTCACACTTATGTTGTTGTCATATTGGATGGCTTTTAATTCTTTGATTCTTCCATGCCTTTCTTGCCTTCTGAACTGTCAAAAGTGCTCCATCTTCTTGGGTCCCTTTCTAATCTGTTTTCCTAGCTAACTTCTGATTGTTCTTTAAGACTTACCTTGGGGATTCTTGTAAGAAAGCTTTGTTGATGTCTCTATGCCAAGCCTGAATTGGTTTTGTCTCCCCATAGTACTCTAGTACACCTGAACATATACCTATTTTAGTAAATGTCATTCTCTATTATAATTGTTTATGTGACTTCCTTTCAGTTATACTGTAAGCTGTGTTTTATATATTATTGCAACCCTATTACCAAACACAGCATAGCTTGGCTTATTGTAAGCAGTTTAAAAATGTTTGTTTAATTAACTGCTATACAATGATTTAGTGATTGAATACACTTATTGTCAAATATTCATAAAGCAATTTGGAATACAGTTTTCTGTTTGAGGTCTGAACACACAGCTTACATAGCTGTAATGTAGGGTTTAATCAAGATAATGTTTCTTAACAGGAAGGAAATGGCATTGAAAAATTTCTTTACACGAACCTGCCTGACATTACACACAAGGCATTTTTTGAACAATGTAGCTCTCTGTATTTTTGAATGGCTGTAGGTGGAATAAGAATTCCTTATTTAAATAAAAAAGTGTTGGGTACTTATTTCACTTCTGCTGTAAATTCTTTTGTATACTTTATGTTGTTTCTTGCTAGGATCTAGAAAGGTCTGGGTAAGAGCACCCTGATATTTTGAATAAACTGTTAGAGAAACTGTAAGGTGATATAGTAACTTATAGAGTACCTGCTGTGTTCAAGCACTGTGTTGGACATTTTACTTATATTATTTTATCAAGCTCTCCCCAAAATAACCCTGAAATAAGTGCAGTTATCCTCATTGTACAAATTGAGAAATGAATGAATGAGAGAGTTCAAACCCAGGTCTTCAGTTTACTGCCACATGGGGACTGAATCCAGCACCTCTTTTTTATTATTTTATTTTATTTTATCTATTTTTTCCATACCCTCTTTTAATTTCATTTGGTCCTTGGGACAAATAAGATGAACTCCCCTTCCCTTAATGTCTGCAATGAAATAATTACCACATGCTTTAATACATTTTGTCCATAGTAAACCTTTGTAACCGAGAGTGTAGCTTCCAAATATACTAACATAACTAAAGTTGTATAGGAATAGAAAGGAACAATCCATAGATAAAAACAGAAATGACATGAGATTTTACCGAAAACATTTTATGTGCATATCAGAGTCTTGGAGCAAAGACAGGTCAAGAAGTTGGGTTTGGGTTAGAGAACAGGATGTCTGTATCGATCTGTGTGTCAACATGGCCTTTGGTAAAGGTACCAGGTTCATGGCAGTGCCAATTTTGTACTTGGAACATCAAACATTTTTTTTCCCTAAGGAAACAACAAAATTTACAAGGAGAAAAAGCTTTCAGAGTGTGTTTTTCATGTTTGCAACCCTTCTGAAAAAATTTCCCAGCAAATTTCAAATTATTTATCTATCATCTATCATTTTCTATCAATCTATCCATGAATATGTATATATAATATTCATGAATTATATATCACAAATAATATCTTAGTATACAGTAACTACCATTCTATTTAACTACTGAAGCATATGTGAATATTGTAATAAATTGATATTAAGCTTTTGCTGATGAAAGAAACTTAAATATAAGGCCCTACAATGTTTTTAGGGCATTCAGGTAGTATGATGTAGGTATTAAACATTTTGCAGCCAGAGTGGTCCAACACTTGAGTGAGTTACCTTTTTAAGATTCAATTTCCTTATCTGGAAAATGAAGATAATACTAGTGCTTACCTCAATGGTTCTCATGAGAATTGAATAAGAAGATGAGTATAATGTGTTTGACTTATAGAAAGGAGGCAAAAATGCCAGTGTTTATTGGTGTTGTTGGTAATGTTTTTTTTTTTAATTTTGCATCTTTTTTGGTTTGTTTGTTACATAT
>PVKH010043242.1:0-10735 GCA_004027955.1 Chaetophractus vellerosus | reverse complement strand
CTGCCCGCTAGGAGAGGTCCCCGGGAACCGAACCCAGGACCTCCCATGTGGTACCCCAGCGCGCTCTTTATCCACTGAGCTATCTGGCCGGGCCTTGTTGTTTGTTTTTTGTGTGTGTTTTTAGGAGACATCAGGAACCAAACCTGGGACCTTCCATGTGGGAAGCTGGTGCTCAACAGCTTGAGCCACATCCACTCCCCCAGAGGTTTTAATTCTTATAAATATTGGATATTTTGTTACTTTTCTGTTTCAACAAAGTAACTCCTAATTTGATAGGAGAGCATTTAAACATAGCTTAAAATACCTGGAAATTATATATATATAATATTTTCAAAAAGATACTTAGATTTAAAATGTTACATAAAAATTAAAAGGGATTCCCATATGTCCCACTCCCCACAGCTCCCACTTTTCCCCACATTAACAACTTCTTTCATTAGTGTGGTACATTCTGATAAACACATTTTGGAGCATTGCCACTAAGGATGGATTACAGTTTACATTGTAGTCCACACTCTCTCCCACTCAATTCTGTAGGTTATGGCAGGATATACAATGGCCTGTATCTGTCATTGCAATGTCATTCAGGACAACTCCAAGTCCCAAAAGTGCCCTCATATTACACCTCTTTTTCCCTCTCCCTGCCCTCAGCACCTCCAGGGGCCACTGCCTCCACATCAATGATATAATTTCTTCCATTGCTAGAATCACAATAAGTCTATAGTAGAATACCAGTAAGTCCACTCTAGTCTATATTTTATTCCCCAATCCTGAGGATTCTGGGATGGTGTTGCCCCTCCACCTTTAATTGAGCGGGGGCTTCAATCCCATACGGCTGATGGAGGGGACTCTCTTGCTTGCAGCTGTAGACTCTCTCGGTTCCTTGGTATTGTGGTTGTCCATCCTCACCTCCTTGTTAGTTGTCCTGGGTGAGTCTAATGAACTGGAGAGTAGGTGTTGCAACTTCACTGAGGCTCAGGGCCCAGCTGGCACATGGACAGATTCAAGTTTCTTGGGTGTACACCTACCAACTCCGGCACCAACTATAAGTTCAAAAAGAAGGGACAGAAGAGGCATGTATAGAGAAGTCACAACTAAGTCCAACTCTGTCACACTCAGGAGCACAAACTCCAAAGTAGGGACCACTGGCAAGGCACCAAAACTCCATAGGACCTGGGTGTCTCCAGAGCCCTCAGGAGCGCCTGGGTTTTGGGTAGTATCTACTTTGGCAGTCTTTGTGATCCTGCTGAGACGTGCATAAGCGTTACCTCTGGAATGACCTCCCAACTCATTTTACTCCACTTTATTTGTAAGGGCTTGTATTAGGATTCTCTAAGGAAACAGAACCAACAGGAGATATACACACACACATACACACATATGTAAATATTATGAGGTTTTTATAAGAATTCTCTCATGCAATGTGGGGATGCACAAGTCCAAATTCTGTAGAGTAGGCCACAGTCCAGGAACTCCAATGATGATTTTTGGTGAATTCCTTAGGAGAAGCTGGCTGGCTGAAGTAGAGATGGAAATTCTCTTTTCTGACTACTAAAATCACTTCTTTTAAAGACTTCAATTGACTGGATGAAACATCTCTCATTGATGAAGGCAATCTCCTCAGTTGATTGTAGATGCAATTAGAGATAGATACAATCAACTTACTGATGATTTAAGTCTATGAAATGTCCTTACAGTAACAATCAGGCCCGTGCTTGCTTGACCAAACTACTGGAGAGGTGGACACATGACCTTGACCCTCACAGGTCTTAAACAGAGCTAAAGTCAAATTGAGTAATTATCAAGGTTTAAGGTTAGGTTATGAAATGTGCATATATAGCTACATTTCGTTCAACATAATGCTTTTGCTAAGCAGAGAAGAATTCATGTTTGGAATGTTTATGACAGAATATCATCCACAGAGAAAAAAATGCATAATTTCAATTTAAATACATGACATGGAACTTTAATTTCATGGTGTCATTAGAGATAGGGGCACCTAATTTTTATGCCATGGTGTCTTCTATTTCTAAATAAATGTATTTAGGTAAAGCAAATTTTCTTTTAATTAATCTTGTCTTTAAGAATTTTCAATCATGAAACAATTTAAAATTATTAAATTATTAGAAATATTCTGATTTAAATTGGGATTGACTGTACTAAGAGTTTACAAATTGGTGGTCTTTGGGTTTCACTTAGCCCTGGGGTATGTTTTCCATTTGACTGTACAGGTTAAAATATTTGAATTAGTTGCCAGTATTTAAAATAGTGAGTTTTCACCCAAAAGCCTGGCTTTCTGTTATCTCTTAAAGAATAATATCAGACAACACTTAGCACCCATTCTGATAAGGCAGCAGTTGGTGAGTCCTAAGTGATGGATGCCTCATTACGACAGAGTGTGACTGTGATGGTTTGACTAATGTGTCAACTCGGCCAGGTAATTGTGCCCACTTGTTTGGTCAAGCAGGCACTGGGTTAATTGTAATACAGGGACATTTATGGACTTTAGTCATCAGTGAGTTCATTGCATAGATGACTGATTACATCTACAATCAACCAAGGAGATTGCTGTCAGCAATGAGTGACGTTTTATCCAGTCAGTTGAATGTCTTAAAAAGGGAAGTCATTTTAGCATTCAGAGAGAATTTTCCAGCTCAGCTTTGGATAGCTAGCGTCTCCTGGGAACTCATCAAGGACCTTCATCGGAGTCCCTGGTTTTCAGCCTGCCTGTGGAATTTGAACTTGTGCATTCCCACGTGAGAGAATTTTATAAAATCTCATACTATTTCCAAACACCTCCTGTTGATTCTGTTTCCCTAGGGAACCCTGACTCATACAATACTCTTCCCAATTTGCCATAGTTCTTAATACAGCCTGTTGCTTCCCACGCTAGCTGTTTCACTACTTCTTTTACCATCATGTCCCCATAAGCTTTATTTTTTTAGTCTTTTTTTTTAATAAGCTTTATGTTACATAAATGTTACATAAAACGTATAGGGGACTCCCATACACCCCACTACCTCCCCCTCCCACACTTTCCCCTATTAACAACATCTTTCATTAGTGTGGCACATTTGTTACCATTGATGAACACATATTGAAGCAATGCAATCTCTACTTTCTGTAAAGTATGTGGGCATATCCGTTTTCTCTTAATTTCTGTACTTTCCTCCAGCACAAAACCTGAACTAGTTAATGAAATACCTTCTTCATTTTTCTTAAAAATGTACCTCAACACTAGGATTTCTTTGTGTTTTCCTCTTCAAATGTGGTCATTCTCTGATATTGATTATAGATGAGGGTGGTTTTGACTTTTTTCTGTTTTTGACATTAGAAATTGGACAGCTTGAGAAAATCTAAAATTGGGGATAGAGATTTGCCCATTTCATAATAAGCAGTGATTTTATATATGCATCTGGGTTTAATTATAGTTGGCATCTCTGAACTCTGAGGCAAACTGCACATTGCTGAGATGTCATGTGCTTCTGGCAGTCCAAGAGTATAATCACTTAGAAGTATAATCACTTCGCTGGCTTTTTTTAACCTGGCCTCAAGGTTTGTCTTGGTCCTCCCTTTCCCTGCTCCTGCTCTCCTGGAAAGGCTTTTTCCACTTCAATTCCTATCAGTGACCCCTCTGAATTCTCCTTTATTTGCCACTTAATCTAATATAATATAACTTAACTTCTGTATGGCTTTATCTTGCCTCCTTAACTAAATTATAAACCCTGCTGAATGGAAGCTAGTTGTGTGTGTGTGTGTGTGTGTTTTAAATGTTTTAGTGTAGAGCATAGGTAATAGACATGAAATGAATATCTAAATTAGTGAATCAACAAACCAAAGAATTCCCCTTTACAGTATACCTAACTTCTCCATGTAAATAAATTGAACAAGTTTGTAAATGTTCAATTTAATTTTTTAAGTATAATGCTTATAATTAGAATTAAAAGACAGCATGTTCAAAAAAAGGTTTTGTACTATAGTTATGGCATCTAAATTCCTTTTCAAATCTAGCCAATGTATTAGTATAAACTGGTGTTTCTAAAAATGTGTTTTACAAACCACCTGCATCAGAACCACCGATGATGTTGGTTAAAAATGGAGATTCGTGAACCTCACCCCTGAACTTATAGACTAATACAGTCTGATGGTTGAACCCAGGAATCCACATTTTGAATAAGCTCTTTTGGAAAAACATATGTATACTAGTTGTTAAAAACCACTAGATTTTTGGGAAGGAGTCAATACATTTCACTTGGAATAATTTAAGTAGTTTGGATGATCAACTTACTTGCTATTGAGGAAGTTAAACAATGAAATTGTATATTTAATGAATGAAAATTTCAATTTGTTAGTTGGGAAGTTAATATTTTGGCGTGAGCCTACAAATGAATGTTATTGATTTTGTGTCTTTTGAACTCTGGAATTAAAATTCCAGAAATTTGACAAATCCCAACTAACTACACAGTTGCTGAGCTGAAACACAGAATAAATTCACTGAAAAAACACCATTGTATAAGATTAATTACTTATTAGGACATAATTAGATAACTAAATGCGACTCTTCCAAAAAACTGAAAATGCAGTTGAAAAGCAATTATAGCATAATACCCTCCAAGTGTAGTTAGTATTTACTGATATTTTTTAAATCGTTGCTGTTGTGAGGAAATTCTGGAATGTGTTGAACAGGCTTTTCAAGGCATTGATTCAGATATTGCAGACTTTTGTGTTCTAAGGGTTAAATAAACAAGCCATTAATAAGTAATCCAGCAGTATAATGAAATGATCACAAAACAGAAGTGGTACATTAAGTTGCTTGCTGGCAGCAAGTAATTGAAATGAAACAAGTGTGTTATATTTTGGGTAATGTAAGGGAATAAGCTGCAAACAATTGAGTGCGAGCTTTTTGTTGGAAAAAAAAATCAGGATTTTTCTGACTGTGTTTTTCATCCCCATATGTAATGTTTTCCTACCTCTTGACCTTTTGACATTTGCAGTTCTTCAGTATATGCCTGGATGGAGATCCTGACTGGGTGGTGGAGCAGTGGTGTTTTTTGTTTATTCTGCAAAGATGTTTGGACTATATTTTCTTATGGGATTATATTTAATTCTTATCCATAGATTGATAACTCACCATGTGATTTAGGAGGAGAGCTTTCGACTGCAAGCTCATAATAATGGTGCTATCATTTATACAGAACTAAATGTGTAGCGAGCACTATATTGTGTGTTTTATCACATCATCTCATTTAACCCTCACCTGAATCAGCATGTAACAGAAAGGAACTGAGGGGACAGTGGGAAGTAACCTAGTTAAGATCATCTCATATTTGTTTATATTTGCTTATTCTTACTTCATACATCATGAGGCCCTACTGGTGCTAGAAAGGAAGGCTTTTCCACATCTAAAGGCAATTTTCCCTCACTTAATAGAAGATATCAGCCAAAAGATTGCAGTTTAAAAAAAAGAAAAAGGTCTACTTGTTTGGAAACCTGGCAAATGAAGTTTCAACTCATAATAGAATAAAAAATAGATAGAGCTGTGACAAGTTCAAGGTAGAGAATCTGGACTCCTCTTTCTGATTCAGACAATGTGAATTCATTCTTTTGTTTCAGTTTCCAATTCCAAAAACTCCAGATACACCCAAGATCAAATATAAATACCAAAACACATTCCAAAATCAAATAAATGCTTTTTGGATTATCTGGGTCACTGATCCTCTCCACTAATGTGCATAATCAAGAACTGATGATGCCACATATGATAAGCAGCCCTTTGATGAAAGATTTGATGCCTAATTCCTTGTAGGAGTATAGAGTTCTGCCAGTTTTGACAGGCCTAATTTTGAAGAATGCCCCATTTAGTCCTCTGTATTTTAGAATGCCTTTTGAAACTCGTAACTATTTAAGAAACAGAAGACTTAGGTTTCAGAAAAAAAAAAGAGTCCAACTGGAAGTAACAACTTGAGCCAAACTGAACAACATAAAGAATTAACTCATGGCTGTTGAAATAACAAGTGAGCAATCATAAACTAGACTGCCAACAAAGCGTAGCACTCACTCTTTCTCTGACCCCACTGTGTTCTTTTCTCTTACATACAACTTTTATAATGTACTTGTCTGGCCAGTCGTTAAATTCACATTTATATGCTGACCATCAGGACTTTTTTGCCTTCCAAGATGGTCAAGTTGAATTGCTTTGAAGCTAGTAATCTGCTGAATTAGTTGATTTCTTTCATGATATTCCAAAACAAACAGATCCCCTTTTAAAATCCCCACTTTTGTTATTTCAGGTGGTTTGAGTATGTTATTCTTACATAAAGATGGTAGGGTTCTTCCAAGAGAGATTCAAAGAGATTTTTTAGAAATATGTTAAACAGATTAAAAGAGCTTTCAATAAAATGATCATGTCACCGGATGAAAGATGAGGTTAAAATTGGTCATCACTTTACTGTGTAGCCAGTCATGGTTTTTGTTTGTTTGTTTGTTTTTTAATTTGCATAGAAAGACTCAAGGTGGCACTAAGTTTTGAAAAGAATGTCATTACTAGGAAGAACGTTAGAATAATAATAAGAATATTCATTGAGTACTTACTCTAACAACTATTATTATCCCCATTTTACTAGTGGGGAAACTGAGGTACAGAGGGGTAAAGACATATGCCCAAGGTAAGAATGAAAAGCTATCAGACTGAGGAGCTAATGTAGTAAACATGGAGCATGGCTGCGAAGGCATGCTAGTTGTGACACTTATTAGCTGAGTAACTTTGAGCACATTTCTTAGCCTCTGAGCTTCAGTGTCATCTATAGAATGAGATTGCAATATCTGCTTCAAATGGGTGGTTTTGAGGATTAATTGAAATAATTATAATAAATGATAGCACTGAACATTTACTGTTCAGTGTCATGCACTGTTCTAAGCACTTTGTGTTAATTTGATGAAATCTTTACAACAACCTCATTGTGTAGGTATTTATCTTCATTTTGGCAAATGAGAAAACAATACCAGCATACAGAAGCTAAGTAACTTGCTAATTGTAGAACTGGGTTTCAAAATAACTAATATAACATCTGACATATTTGATAACTATATAATAACATGTTATATGATATATATATATAACTATATGATAGCATATTTGATAACTGATATTTGATAACTATATTATTGGTACCTAGAGAAAGGGAAATGTTTTCAATAACAGTGAATTTTCCCTTTCCCATAATGCTTTTACTAATAAACATTGGAGAAGGACAGTGATAGAAAAAAAATATCAGGTTCACAGGACCAATTTAGCAAGATTTAAACCTCTGCATCAGGAAATCAGAAAGGAATAAGCTAATTTTAACAAATATGATTTAAACCCCTTTATAGATGGTATATTAAATCAACTGCTGCTACTTTTTCATAAAAGGAACTTGTCAAATTGATGTACCTGAGCAAAATATGAAGAATAATAGCAATCATATCTAGATTTGTATCTACATGTTTTTATGGTCATCAGCTTTTATTGTCACCGAAATGAATTTTGTCAATAAGAATCCTAAAATTATGTTTTGGGATTGTTTTTCTTTTACAGATTTTGCTATATATACTTTTTTTTTTTTTTTGCTATGAATGGTTGCCATGTGTGTTTACTTTTAAAATGTAGTCAGTTCTCCAAGCCCCACTCTCTTTTTCATTTTCCTATACACCCATGGCCCTCCAACACACCAGCCCTATACAAAAGTAGGCTTTTAAAACTCCATCATTAAGTACAAAAAGACCAAGGAATGTTTGGAGCTGGTGTGCTGGAGCCAAAAAGTTTTATCACAGTCTAAAAAAGAATCTTTGGCATTAATGGGGAAACCAGAACCAGTTGTAAAGCATAATTACTGCACAAACATGCAGTATGTGTGAAGCTATGATCATTCCTTTAATCTTCCACACCAGAGAAAATCTAGACAATGTGTCTGTTGTTTAAATTTCCACATACTTTCCTGTACCCTCCTAAAACATTGCTTTGCTTTTACATACATGCATTCAAAATGCAAGCAAACACCCTACCTCCAACTTCTTGGAAATATGGTTTGAGTTATTGAAGTAGATTCAGAGTTTTGGCTCCTCATGCAGATAAAAGAGATGGATCATGGAGCTTTATGGCCCCAGTTTCAGCAGCCAAATGGTCCATGCAAATGAATGGCCATCTTCCATGTCCTAGCAATAACCGTCACTCAGGGAAGATAAGCGTTGAGTTCATTTTTAAGAAGGAAACTTCTTATTTTTTTACGTTTGTGAAACTAATTCCCCAGCAGTGCCTTAAAGGTGTTTTAGGTTTCTTCCTACCATATGAAGATTCCGTAACCTTTATAACCATTTTTTAGGTGTTTTAGAGTTCCAATGCACATTAGTAATGATGATGATTACAGCTAAAATAAGTGGAGGCTTACCATATGCCAAGCACCTTGTATGCCCTTTTTTGTGCATAGACCATATAATTTGTTCAATATTACCACTAGATAGATGCTCTTATTTTACTCATTTTATGGGTGCTTTTTTTTTTTTGTCTGTGTCAAATTTATTAAAAAACACTGTTACTGACTCTTCATAGTTTTGAGGGGGAATCTTTTTTCTTGAGAGTGGGGCTACTATGCCTCTCATTAATTTCCTCTTAATTTTCTTTTTTTTTTTAATATTTATTTTATTTGTTTATTTATCCCCCACTTGCTGCTTGTGCTCACTGTGTCCATTTGCTTTGCGTTTTTCTGTGTCTGCTTGTCTCCCTTTGTTGCATCATCTTGTTGCGTCAGCTCACCACAGCGCGCAGGCCGGCTTGCCTTCAGCAGGAGGCCCCAGGAATTGAACCTGGGGCCTCCCATATGGTAAATGGGAGCCCAAACAATTGAGCCACAGCAGCTTCCCTTAATTTTCTTAAAACATGTTTTCATTTAATCATTGCATAGTTTGGGGCATATGCTAGGAGCTAAGAACTCCACTGTACTATGTGCTGGGCAGATAGCAATCAATGGGATATTCCCATTCTCAAAATTCATAGTATAGGATGGAAAGCAGAAATGTAAGCAAAAAATTATTATGTAATAAATTCAGTAATAGAAATATGTGAAATAGAGATGGCAGAGAGGAGAAAGTGGAGAGTGGAGGATTGAGGTTATCAAGAAAGACTGGCTAGATAAGCTAATATTATGCATTATGTATGAATTGGAATTTAAAGGACAAAAGATAATTAACCAAATGGGTAAGTGGGGAAAGGCATCCAAGAGAGCAAGCAACATGTGCAAAGGCATAGAGGTATGAATTCACATGGTATTTTTAGATAACTGTACAACCATTATATAATATATATTACTGGCAGTAGAGTTTGAAGTGAAAGGGAAGGAGAAGGAGGTAGGTATCTGATTGTGAAGAGCTAAGGAAACAATGCTAAGGAGCCCACACTTTTTTCCATAGGTAATAAGGAGCCTAGGTAGGGTTGTAAATGGTTGAGAAATATCACAGGCTTATGGTACAGAAAACGCACTTCATCTGCACATCTGCAATGTAGAGTATGGATTATAGAGGGTTAAGAGTCAGAAAGCCTTTAGGAGATTACTGTATGAGTCTAAGCCAAAATGTTGAGGCCATGAACTTAGACTCCAGCACTGTGGAATGAGAGATAAAGACAAATTTGAGAGTTATTTTGTAGTCAAAATCAGCCAGTTTGTCATGGGGGACAAGGAGTAGAAAGAATAGAATGACTGAAGCTTCAGAGTTGGGAGATGTGTTAGTTAGGACTAGACTTCACTGTTTATAATATTTCACCCCCTTCCCCCCAAGCCTTTCCTTAATACAGAGGATTAAACACAGAGGTTTACTTTTCTCTCATAAAAGAAGTCCAGATGAAGATGGTTCAAGTTGATATTTCTCCATGGGGTCAGTAGAGGCCCATGCTCCTGTCTTTCAGCTTTACCCTCCTAGTGCATGGCTTCCAACCTAAAATTCGCCTCTTGCTCCAGGATGATGCTGGAGCACAGAGGGGAAATTCAAATTCCATATACACTTCTATGTCATTGGTCAAAACTTGGTCACATGGCCCTATTTAAATGCTAGTATGACTGGGCAGCATGGGAGAATGGTTTTGGGGTTGGCAATTAGTAGTGTATGGTTCCCAAAACTTGGTGAAAGATGATGCCATAAAGTGAAAAATCAAGGATAAAACCTTGCAGAGGAAGAGGATGCTGTGAGAAGGAATGATTGGGGAGGAGAAGTAGAATTAGAAAGAATGATGTGAAAGAAGCCAAGGAGGAGAGAATTTCATGATGGAGGGAGTGATCAAAAGTGCCAGATAGGGAAAGTGGATGTAGCTCAAGTGATTGGGCTCCCGTCTACCATATAGGATATCCAGGGTTTGATTCCCAGGGCCTCCTGGTGAAAAGCAAGGTCACCCACGCGGCAAGCTGGCCCGAGCAGAGAGCTGGCCCATGTGGAGTGCTGCCCTGTGCAGGAGTGCTGGCCCATGCAGGAATGCTGGCCTGCACAGAGTGCTGGCACAGCAAGATGATGCAACAAAAAGAGACACAGAAGAGAAACAATGAGAGACACAGCAGACCAGGGAGCTGAGGTGGCGCAAGAGATTGGGCAGCCTCTCTCCACTCCAGAGGATCCCAGGATTGGTTCTCAGTGCCACTTAAAGAGAAGACAAGCAGACACAGAAGAACACATAGAGAGCAGACAGCAAGCGCAAAACAATGGGGGGCGGGGG
>PVKH010043241.1:0-10738 GCA_004027955.1 Chaetophractus vellerosus | reverse complement strand
TTTTTTTTTTTTTTTAAAGATTTTTAATTTATTTATTCTATATCCCCCCTTTCTGCTTGTTCTTGCTGTGTTCATTTTTGCGTTCTTCTGGGTCTGCTTGTCTCCTTCTACTGTGATGACCTGCCGAGTCAGCTCACCGTGCGGCGGCTTGCCCTGCCCGTGGCAGCTTGCCTTCTCAAGGTGGTCTGCCTGCTTGAGGAGGCCCCGGGAACCGAACCCGGGGCCTCCCATGTGGTAAACTGGAGCCCTACCAATTGAGCTACAGCCGGTTCCCCCCATAATGTTTCTTGTTTGAGCTGGACACTGAATTATTTGTATATTTTTCTGTATTTATATTATACTTAAATTATAAAAGGTTAAAGAACATGTGTAAGTTTATGTGTTGTATTTTTATAGATCATTGCTTAAGCTTAGAAGTAGTAGCTCATGATTATTTTAAATGAGACTAGAGCAGTTATCTTAGAATGTATGGCTGAATCAAATAAAGAGAAAAATTAAAGACCCTTTCCCAACCAGTCTCCCACCTTTTTTTTTTTTTTTTTGGTTCAGTATCTTTCTCTTCTCTAACTTGTCATTTACTTATAGAATTATATTCTTAGCAAATGAAGTAAACACTATATGGTATAGCTTTCCTGTATTTAAATCTAGAACTTTTTTTTTTAAGATTTATTTTGTTTATTTATATATCCCCCCCCTTGCTGCTTGTTCTTGCTGTGTTTATTTGCTTTTCGTTCTTCTGTGTCTGCTTGTCTCCCCCTGCTGCGGTATCCCGCCAAGTCAGCTCACCATGCAGCACCTTGCCTGCTCGCGGCAGCTTGCCTGCTCGAGGAGGCCCTGGGAACCGAACCTGGGGCCTCCCATGTGGTAAACCAGAGCCCTACCAATTGAGCCACACAGCTGGTTCCCAATCCAGAACTTTTAAGAAATAAAAAGAGCTAAATTTAGAACAGTAAAATGATCTATCTGTGATTATCTGTCAATCTATCATCATGTCTATATGTGTGGGAAAAATTTGAAGGATATAGGTTATATATCAAACTTTCTTCTTCTGGGCAGGGGATAGAGGCTTTCATTTCTACTTTTATACTTTTAATATTGTTTGAAATTTTTACAATGAGCATGGATCACATTTTTAGTTTAAAGAAAATATATTTTTAGAGAATTAAGTGAAAAGATAAATGTTAGTGATTTAAATATTTTATTTTGTGGAATTAGAAAAAGTCTGAACTATATTTTCCTTTAATAGGTTACTTAGTAAAAATGTATAAAAACAATCAGTTGGATATTATCAAGAAAAACTCCTATAATTTTGATTCCTTAAATTCCTAATAATATCATTAGGAATATAATTTAAGGCATAAAACTGACTTTAAAAGTGAGATGTAGTTGGTTTCTTTTCCGTTTTTCCAAATTTTCTATAGCTAAGCAAAATTACTTTTATAATAAAAATTATTTAAGGTGGGCAAATCTTTATTTGCTCTTTAAATCTTTCCTTAAGACAGGGGTTCTTAACCTTTTTGTTCCATGGACCCCTTTGCCAGTCAGGTGAAAACCATGGACCCCTTACCAAGTCCACACTATACTGTGTATTATTTAATAAATATATCACACCCACACCAACACATCCCCACAAGAAAAAATGTTTTTTTGAATTTCAGTTCAAGCTCATGGACCCCTTGTTAAGAACCCCTGGCTTAGAGGTTAATATGTTGTGGTTTTACAGGATTTTCCCACAATATTTATTATTGTTACTCTTTTGTTTCAACTGGGAATGGGAAAACCACAGTAACAGCTATATAAAATTGTTTTGTGAAATGGCTGTTTTTCTAATGGTATTATTCAGAATTGCTAAAAATACATACAATAGAACTTGAGGAAAATGTAAACTGCTGTAATGCAATTCTTATAGAAGTACATTTTTCTGTCCCACAGCTAAAGCCTTTGACTTATGAATATGCTTACAAAAATATGTTAACCTCCATCCTTTTCTTCCCCAAATTTGCTAATTGCATTTTTGGATTGTGTTAATTTGTATTTGGCCTTTGTATACATAAATATACAAACTATTTCACAAAAAATTTAGTTTGGTGACTGATGAATTTTATGTATTTGAATTGGTTAGTGATAAAAGGTCACAGGTCTTGTAACTATCCTTGGAAATTAGGAAATTACTTAGTGATCATTCCCTTTTGACTAGATTCATTCTCAATTTGGAAATAACCTTTCACCCTGCTCTCCCATTGCAAGGTGTTTTGAAGAATCTAAGATGAGTAAAATCTGAAAATTTGAGGTTTATTTTCCTTTAAAAATATAAACTAGATGTTAGTGTTTTTCAAACAATTAAGAACTAACATCTAAAGGCTCCGGTTGTAGTTCTTTTGCTACTGATTAGGCTTTCCTTGGTGGTGATTAGTGAATGTACAAATGCAATCATTTTGAGAGTTTAATCATTCATATGATAGAGAAGTTAGTTACCCAGAGAGAGAAATTAAAGCTTGTATAATGTCCATTAGCCTTATTTTTTATAGTAAAAATAAAAAAAGGAAAACTTTTGACTAAATTGGGACTATTAAGTCATATTAGATAAACTGTAGTTTAAAAGAAATAACTTGGGGAAATACATTTATATGAAGTATATTTTGCTATACTATGTATTCTATTTTCTGTAGTATAGCTGTAGCCTCTGGCTTATGAATAATTAGCCCTTACGTACCATAAGAGAAAAAGAGTAAGAAGTTTCCCTCAGAAAGAGAGAATAATAAGTACTGCCTAAACAAGTGTCCCCTTCTTTCTTTGCACTGGGTGGCTGAACTCCTGCAATTAAAGCAGGGAAAAGAGAGAGGACGCATCTCTTTCCCGGGTTTCCTACATTCAAGTGAAGAGAAGAGAGATCTATGGCTACACCTTCTTTATATATATATATATATATATATATAAACACAGATCATCTGAGGCAAGGGGAGGTGGAATACATGTATTTGAGCATTGTTGTATTCCTTTCTGGTGTGATGGCTTACGGGTCCAGGTGCTGAGTCCTGGCCTGGGGAATGAATGGTTTTGAGCCTCTTGGAATGATCAGCTGGGATGTTCTATGGGGAGGCCAACTGGCTGCCCAGGGCATGCATCATTGGACAGCATGACTTTGTTCGGTTGTTTTTCAAATGTGTAGTTCAAAAGCTTCACTTTGTGGGCCTCCCTAGAGGACCAGCTTCTTGAGCATTAATTTATAATAATCAAATTCACAGTTTTCTAAAACATAAATTAAAAATGCTCTACCTATCTACAGTTACCTGGGTCTTCACTCCTAGGGTGACTCTTTTAGTTCCCTAGGGCTGCCATCACAAATTACCACAAACTTGGTGGCTTAAAACAACAGAAATTGTCTCTCAGTCCTGGAGGCCAGAAGTGCAAGAGCAAGGTGTTGGCAGGACTGTGCTCCCTCTGAAACCTGGAGGGAGAACCCTTCTTTCCTCTTCCTGCCTTCTGGTGATTTGCTGGCAGTCCTCGGTGCTTGGGGCTTGTAGCTGGAGCACTTCAGTCTCTGCCTCCGCTGTCACATGGTGTTCTCCTCTCTCATCTGTTTCTTCTCTTATAACCTATTGGGTTAGGGGGCTGCCCTACTCCACTATGGCTTCATCTTAACTAATTCCATCAGCAATGACCCTATTTCCAAATAAGGTCATATTCTGAGGTACTGGGCGTTAGGGCTACTTCAACAGAACTTTTGGGAGAGACACAATTCAGCCCATAACAGTGACCCATCATCCCAGTTTGCTCAGGACTGTCCTGATGTTAGTGAAAGTTCTGCATCCTGGGATAGCTGGTCACCCTCTTTTACTCCCTTGGGCCCTTTAGCAGCTGCAGCATGGGAGGAGGGAAATGTCTTCTCATGGATTCTGTGCCCCTTCTTCCTGTGTACAGTCTGTGCCCTCAAGTGCAAATGATAAAGAGCCCTCAGCCCTTGCATAACAGTACAGCCCAGGATGTAATTTCAGGGAGAAAAAATGGTGCTACATCTCAAGTGTGCCTAGATAGTACTGTTCTGATTATCTGTTGCTACATAACAAATCACTACAAAATTTGGAGATTTAAAACAACAATGTTTTATGACCTCTCCTGGTTTCTGTGGGTCAGGAATTTGAGAAGGGCTCAGCTGGCAGTTCTAGCTCTCTCAGTAAATAGTGGCTCGAGCTGGAACAGCCTGGGGACTGGTTTGATGTCTGTGTCTCCATGTGGTGACAAAGCCCATCCAGATTGTCTCTTTGCATGGGCTACTTTAGGCTTGTCACAGCACAGTGGCCTCCAGGCAGTCGGGTTTCCAGAACAAGTTTTCCGGCTAATAAGTTAGCAGCTGCCTCGAATGTCATCAGGATATCGCATAACATTGCTTCTACATAGTCACAAGTTTCAAGGGCATGGTGAGGCATAGACCCACTTCTTGATGGTTGGAATGTCAAAGTCTCATTGTAAGAAGAACTTGTTGGGTTGGAGATACTACTGCAGCCATCTTTGGAAAATACAATCTGCCACAATTACCTTGGCCCAAAAGGTTTGGAAAATGCATTTTTTTCATTGATAAAATCATCAAAGTCGTTATAATATAATTTTTGCCTTCATACATTTTAATAAAGCAATTTTCATTTTGAATGCAAACAAAAAGGTTAATCTGTAAATGTTTCTTGAATTATCCTGAAAACCTTGCTCACCTTGTTCTACTAGAATAACACACACACACACACACACACACACCTTTTCCCCATCCCCCAAATCCAACGGATCAAGGCAGGTTACAGCAAGAGTACATTTGCTTTCGTAGTAAGTTTTGGTGTGTCTGTGTGTGTGTATGGGTGTGTATGTTTGCATGTACATGTGTACCCTGGGGAATGGAAGGGACTGAGTGAGAGAAGAGAACATCAGTGGCACAGGACGACTCAGGCTGAAAGGAAGCGTCCACGGCAAGAAAGGACTCTGAAGGACTTTGGTGGCTGGACAAAGGCAGCAGCAGTCATTTAGAAGTGAAGGCCAGGATACCTCTAGCATCATTTTGATGTGATCATTTAGTTAAAATGTGGACACTCACGTTCTGGCCCATTCTCTTAGACCTCCTGCCCCCCTGGGTCATGCCTAAAACCCATGTTCGTCCTGATAGCCTGAGAGCCTCCAGCTTCTCTTTTGGGTCATGGAAATGGGGTTTTGTTGTTCTTCAAACCAAAGGCAGTTATTTGGGAGAATTTTCTGACATCAGTGGTAGACTGTTTTGGCAGAATTTCAGGAGGTCATGAAGCAAATCTTAATTTTCTAAACTGATATTTTATTGAGTAATATATGTTTAATATTGCAACTTCAGTTTTGTGAATCTTATGTGAGTTCCATTGCTTTGTCCTAATCTTATTATACTGTTCTATTGATGGAAAATTTCAAAAATTAAAGAAAAGAATAGAATAGCAGAAAGATTATAATTCTGAGCTACCACATGTTTAAAAAGACATTTTATGTGTTCGGATTATAGGAATACTGTAATACGGTACAGCTGGATTCTGGGGTAGATTACCGGAAAAGGGTACTTCCTGCGGCAGGAAAACTCTACTACCTGTAAGTTTTATTTTATTTTTAAAAATTTTCTACATTTAATATTGGCTAATTAATCAGGAAAAGATTAGAAAAGTAAACCAGGTAATGATTAGAAGGTGAAAGCCTAATTCTGAAGCTGTGCTTTTTAAACTGTAAAATGTTACAATGTTACTTCTTTAAACTGTGGTGGTGGTTTTTTTTTTTTGCCATCCACATTGCATCACTTATAATGTGTGATTGGATAAAACCATAATTAGTTTGAGGGTGGGGGACTGAAGACAGATGGTTAGAAAGTAATGAGTTTCCTCTTATAAGAGACTCTCGTATTAAAAGAGTATCTTTATTGTGCTAAAGTAATTAATTATTTGTGGACAGCTTCTGACAAGTGTGCCGTTTCTGTTCCCCCAAAATTGTTGTCTCATTTTGTCAGACAATCTGTTTGTATTTACCGTTGTTGATTGACTTCCATACACAACTGATGTAAAATATCTACACAAGTACAACTGGATATATTTTGTCTTTTAAAAGCTAGGTCTCTTCCTGAGTAGGAGCAATTGGTAATAATAGATGTATTCAGCATGGGCAGTTAATGACGAAAACCAAATATGGTTTGTTTTAAATGGCATTTGTGAGAACCTGAAAAGGAAAAAAGTCCTTTACAAATAAAAACCCTTCTTTCCTATATGCTGGAAGTATTTGGCACACAGCAGGTGCTGTGAAAGTAATGTCTGAGGACTAATTATGGTGTAACTAAAAGGCATGTTTCTGGTAATTTAAATTTTGATGACAATGTGCATATGAGAGGTTCAGTAAAGTTCTTGTCTCTGCCACCTTGTAAGCAGAAGTACTTTACTGTTTTTGAAGCAGAAATTAGCTAGAAAAATCACATAATTAAAATTGCATACTTTACAGTGTACCAAGGGAACGATTTCAGTTTATTATTCAGATTCTGATGACTATTATAGGAGGTTCTTCATCTGCCCTTAAGTGCCTTGTCTTTAAAGTACTTTATAATTTTAAAAATTTCTTATAACACTTTTTTCTTGCTTTTACTTGGACTTTTTCCCCCCGGTTTCTTTTATGTTTGTGTTTTCTGATCTCTGTATTTTTTGGATACTTGAAACCTTTCCCTGATTCTTTACTTTCTTATTTCTTGAACTTCCAGATGTGCAGTATTTAGAAATTATTTTTATTCTTTCCATTTTTTTTCAAAGGAAGTAATCCTTTGTACCCTAAGTTTTCCTACTAAGTGTGTCTTTATGTAGGGGAAATTAAAACATTTCTCTAATGTGAATGAAGCCAGGGAAGTGTTGGATTCCTCTAGGTTCTTGGCTATGTCACATAAAAGAATTTAAGACCATACCAGTTTAGTTAGGCCAGTCAAAAGAATTTAATGGGAAATGGGTAAAAGAACAGAGCTTGCTGAGAAATGGGAGAGAAGGAAGGAAATACGCACCGAGATTTGGTCTGGGCTCTTATAGGCAGAGAGAGTGGGCTTTGGCTTGTGTGATCACCTTGTAAGCTATTAATTATTCCTCCCCTTGCTAATGCTAAGAGGAGGGGCCCCAGCTGTTATTGGTTACCCCATCAATGGTGGGGGCCAATGGTGAGGCCTGTTTGGAATATCTGGGGCCTCCCCTCGACTAGAAAAGAGTTCCAACTGGGATCTCAAGGGCAAGGTCAAGATCTTGGCAGGGTCTTGCAGCCATGTTTTGTGTTGGCCATGTTGTGTGTCGGCCATATTGTGTGTCAGCCATGTTGTGGATCATCTTCTCCTTGTTTCCCTGTATTAACCTGCCTCAGGAAGTTCTTTAAAGAAAGATGATAGTCTGGGTCTAAATTAGGAAATTTGTTTCATAGTACTAGAGAGGTCTCGGTCACATTTACAGGAGGTGGAAAAGCTGTCTTTGTTTGGAGAATAGCCATTTCCTCTCTCTGATCTACCCTATTGCCCTGTCCTCTTCCTGATAAAATAATACAATTCTACCACAATGAAACTCCGTTTTGAACTTAGAGCAGGTACCTGGGGAAAACGGAATCAAACAATGTCCCAGAGTCCAGGAAATTTGAATCCACAAAGGATACCTGAAACTCTAGAATTGATTTCTTTGAAAAATATAAATTGATTTAATCCTCAAGGACTCTAGGTTTGCTCATGACTGTAAGGACAATAGGGGTTGACCATAGTCTGATAATCAAGAATAGAGAGCCTTGGGGCATAGCTCAGTTGGAGGGCAAGGCCAATGTGTATCTCAGTCATTTTTGAGGTGGGAGAATAATATTAGATACCCATTGGTATAAGAGATGTATATTATATTATTTCACATGAGCACTGGGGTAGAACTTCTTTTAAGACAGAGTAAAAAATAAAAAAGATGCCCTGGGGTCGTGTTAATATATCTGGATTAACTAAGTTTCTTTTATTTTGCTCTTAGAAGAAAACAGTATTCATCTAAAAAATTTCCTCCTGTAACACACCCTAATGAACCATGCTGTATGTTGTTCAGCTTGTGGCCTCCATTGTTTGTTTCTTTTCTCTTTTTACTCTTGACCCAAACATCTGAAATTGGTTCCTGAATATGCAAGACCAGATTGCCCCCTTGTCAATTTCACTGGAGCACCAGCTACCTGAAAAGGAAAACAAAATTCCGGCCTCCACAATACCAAGCACTATAGCAGAAACCCATATATGGCCTTTAAGTAGAAATATTCATTATCTCAATATTTTATTAGCCTAACTTTCCAAAAGCCAATTAAGAATGTCTGAAAATGCAGTGTTATTTGACACTTTAAAAACGATAAAAAATTTTGACCTGGAACAATTCCTGTAGGTTATAATATTGTCTGGTTTCCACAAGAACTAAGTCGTCCAAGAGGTTTTAAATTTAGCAAGTTATAAGCCACAGAGAGTTTAAATGTAAATATTCAAAAATTTTCATAGATTAAAACACTCAGTGGTTGTCCAGTGTCACTTCAGAGAATAACATAAAGTCAGTTTCTTTCTGGTGGTTTGTTAGATAGGACCCAACAAGATCCCCAAGTGTAGAATATGGTTTGCCAAGATCCAAACAGGTTCACCAATCATTGGGCTTACTGTTTGCATCTGGGTGTGGTCTTGAACCAGTAATTTATTTTGAACCCTTTGCTGACAAGGGTGGCCCCATCCCATGCATTGCAGAGGAACTTTTTTTTTTTTAAGATTTATTTTTATTTATTTCTCCCCATCCCCTTATTGTTTTCATTTGCTGTGTTTGTTCATTGTAAGCTCATCTTCCTTTTTTAGGAGGTACTGGGAACCAAACCTGGGACCTCCCATGTGGGAGGGAGGCACCCAATTGCCCGAGCCACTTCCACTCCCTGATTTGTTGTCTCTCATTATGTTTTCCTCTTTGTGTCTCTTCTTGCATCACCTTGCTGCATCAGCTTGCTGCACCAACCTGTTGCATCAGCTCTCTGTCCTGCTCGTCTTCTTTAGGAGGTATTGGGAACCTTCCATGTGGTAGGTGGGAGCTCAATCGCTTGAGCCATATCTGCTTCTTTCCAGAGGAATTTAATTGCTTCAGATTAGCACTCTGCTTAGGAACAGGTAATACCAGAGGCTATCACTTTACACATGCAATGAGCATCCATAGACAAGCAGAAAACACCACTACTCTGGGCTCCAGGGGATGCTATCCAAGGCCATTTTGCTGTCACTTCTGTGAAGGGCAACTAGTTTCCTGGGGAGAGTATGTTAGGTCACCTCCATCTCATCCCTCACTCTCTGACTCTTTTTCTTTTCGTTCAAGAGCTAAGTAGTAAGGTTATTTTTTAGGCTAGGTCTTTTGAAAGAACTTGTGGTGGCGGTTGGGGTTTCCTCTCCAAACATCATGTCCCCACCATATGCATGTACAAACACCTGCCCCCCACCCTCTACTTTAGAAGTCATGACCTCAGACAGTTTTAAACCGAACCAAAAGGTGAAGGCTGGAAGCTGGCATTTGATTTTTATCCTACTTACAAGCTAATGGGTTAGCCAGTTATTGTTTCGTGGATGCTCGCAGAAGACACAGGACACCTGGGTTAGAGACAAAGGATTTTATTATTCTCAGTATAGCTGAACATCAGCATATTTGGGTCGGTTCCTTCCTTGTCCCCAATACCCACCAAGTCCCACGCTGAGGGCCCAGATGGTGCCCACACGGGTTGTATTACAGGAGAGGAACCATGAGCTGGGGCATCTGCCATTTTATAGCAGAAGTAAGCAAGCCTACTTTTTGTCTAGAGGAATATATTGCCTCACCCCTTAAGGTCGCTTGCTGCAAACACAACCTTGAGAAATAGTCAGGACCTTGCCTGCTTGTAAGAGCACCAGGAGAGACCCAGGGAGAACTGTATCTCCCAATAGGGGACATTTATCAGACTTTTAATCTTAAAGAAGCCAGGCGTTCTCCCTTTATTTCACTAGGCTGCTATCCACGGAAGTCATCTATCACTTCAACAAAATTACACCCAGTATATTGCTCAGTTATTTAATACTTCAATTAAGTTGTCTGAAGACCATTTCAGTTTCTTGTGTATGAGGACCATGGATCATTCTGAAAGTTATAAGAAATGTAAATTACAACTCAGACAGCTCAGATATTCACAGTTCACATTCATCCATCTTTTGAAGTGATTACAGATTTCAAAAAGTTTATTCTTAAATACTTTTACAATGGAAATTTCATGTCCCAAGTATTCTTAATTTTCCACTTGAGAGCACCTATTCCAAATAGAAAATCATTTTTGAGAATATATATGTGTGAACACCATTTCTCACACACACACACACACACACACACACACACACACAACAGCTGGCACAGAACACTGAGTTTTAGGGTTATAGATCTGTTTTAGAAGATAGGTTTGTGAAAACAAAGACTGGTGCTAATATATGTTAAAAACACATTTCCTTACAATTAAAAACTTCTTAATTTTCATCTGTGATATTTCCTACACACACCTTTCCTCCTCTAACTAGGAGAACCAGATCAATGAATATTAAAAATATTTTGTAGCTAGATTCATACATTTTCCCATAACTAAAACTTTGGCAGAGATCTATCTTCTGCCTGGAAAGTTGGTAACTTCCTGTTCAGTAGGGTCTCCAGGACATCTTGGGACCTTCTCCCCCCCCCCCCCC
>PVKH010043240.1:0-10738 GCA_004027955.1 Chaetophractus vellerosus | reverse complement strand
AAAAAAAAAAAAAAAAGAAAAGAAAAACCCAGGATGACATGGCTAACAGAGGAATTCTACCAAACATTCATTCAGAAGACTTAACTCCAATCCTGCTCAAACTCTTCCAAAAAATTGAAGAGGAAGAAACACTCCCTAATTCATTCTATGAGGCAACATCACCCTCATATCAAAGTCAGATAAAGATACTGTAAGAAAAGAAAATTACACAATTTCTCTTATGAATATAGATGCAAAAATCCTCAATATTAGTAAACTGAATCTAGCAGCATATTAAAAGAATTATACAGCATGATCAAGTGGGGTTAATCCCTGGTATAAAAGGTTGGTTCAACATAAGAAAATGAATTAATATAATAAACCACAGTAAAATAATGAAGGGAAAAAACACATGATCATCTTAATTAATGCAGAAAAGGCATTTGACAAAATCTATCACCCCTTCTTTTTTACCTAATTTTTATTCTAATAACATATATATGACATAAAACTTCCAGGTAACCCTATTCACATGTATAATTCAGCTAATTAGACTCACAATGTTGTGTTATCATGGCCTCCATCCATTTCCTAAATTTTACAATGAAATAGAAATTCTGTACAAATTAAGCATTAACTCCCCAAACCCTACCCCCAACCCAGTCCTGGTAACCTACATTCTAGATTCTAATTCTATGAGTTTGCTTCTTCTAACCATTTCATATTAGTGAGATCACACAATATTTGTCCTTTTGTGTCTGGCTTATGTCATTCAACATAAGGTCTTCAAAGATCATCCATGTTGTTGCATGAACCAGAACTTCATTCCTTTTTGTGTTGAATAATATTCCATTTTATGTATTAATATATACCACATTTTCTTTATTCATTCATTGGTCAATGGACACTTGGGTTGCTTCAATCTTTTGCAATCATGAATAATGCTGCTATGAACATTGGTGTGCAAATGTATGTTCAAGTCCCTGCTTACAATTCTTTGGGGTATATGCTTAGTAGAGAGATTGCTGGGGCACAAAGTAATTCTATACTTAGCTTTCTGAGGAACTGCCAAACAGTTCTCCACAGTGGCTGTACCAGTCTACATTCCCACCAACAGTGAATAAGCATTCCTGTCTCTCCATATACTCTCCAACACTTTATCTATTTTTTCTTTTGTTGCTCATGCTTTGGGTTATAAGGTCCAAGAAACCACCACCTACCACAAGTTTTTTAAAACAGTGGCCCTTATAATAGGTGTGAAATATCTCATTGTAGCTTTAATTCGCATTTCCCTAAATGTTAGTGATATTGAACATTTTTTTCACATGTTTTTTCACCATTTGTATTTCTTCTCTAGACAAATGTCTATTCAAATCTTTAGCCCATTTTTTAATTGGGTCATTTGTCTTTTTATTGTTGAGTTTTAGAATTTCTTTATTTTTCCTGGATATTAAATATTTATCAGATATGTTATTTCCAAATATTTTCTCCCAGCTGCCTTTTTACCCTTTCCATCCTTTGAGGTACAAAAGTGTTGCATTTTGAGGAGGTCCCATTTATCTCTTTTTTCTTTTGTTGCTCATGCTTTGGGTTATAAGGTCCAAGAAACCACCACCTACCACAAGATCTTGAAGATGTTGCCTTACATTATCTTCTAGTAGTTTTATGTTTCTGACTTTTATATTTAGGTCTTTGATCCATTTTGAGTTGATTTTTGTACAGGGAATGAGATATGCATCCACTTTCATTCTTTTAGTTATGGATAACCAATTCTCCCAACATCACTTGTTGAAGAGACTGTTTTGTCCCAGTAAAGTTGACTTGGTAGACTTGTCAAAAACCAGTTGGCCGTAGAGGTGAGGGTCTATTTCTGGATTCTCAATTCTATTCCAATGATCAATGTGTTTATTTTTATGCCAATACCATGCTGTTTTGACCACTGTCACTTTGTAATATGTTTCAAGGTCAGGCAGTAAAAGTTCTCCCACATTGCTCTTCTTCTTTAGGATGTTTTGGCTATTCAGGTACACTTTCCCCTCCAAATATATTTGATAATTGCCTTTTCTATTTCTGTAAAGTAGGCTGTTGGAATTTTGATTGGTATTGCATTGAATCTATAAATCAGTTTGGGTAGGATTGACATCTTCATGATTTAGTCTTCCAGTCCACAAACACAAATGTCTTTCCATTTCTTTAGGTTTTCTTTGATTTCTTTTAGTAGCGTTTTGTACTTTTCTTGATTCAGGTCCTTTACATCTTTGGTTAAATTGATTCCTAGGTATTTCAATCTTTTTCTTGCTATTGTAAATGGATTTTTTTCCCCTGATTTCCTCCTAAGATTATTTAATACTAGGGTATAGTAACATTACTAATTCTTGCATGTTGATCTTGTATCTTGCCAATTGCTGAACTTGTTTATTAGCTCAAGTGGCTTTGTCATAGATAATTCAGAAATTTCTAAATATAGGATCATGTCATCCGTGAATAGTGAGAGTTTTGCTTCCTCTTTTCCTATTTGGATGCATTTATTCTTGTCTAATTGCTCTAGCTAGAACTTCTAGCACAATGTTGAATAACAATGGTGACACTGGGCATCCTTGTCTTGTTCCCAATCTTAGAGGGAAAGCTTTCAGCCTTTCCCCATTGAGTACGATGTTGACAGTGCATTTTTCATGTATGCCTTTTATCATATTGAGGAACTTTCCTTCTATTCCTATCTTTTGAAGTGTTTTTTTTTTTTCCAAGAAAAGATGCTGGATTTTGTTGAATGCTTTTTCTGCAACGATTCAGATGATCATGTGTTTTTTTCTTCAATTTGTTAATGTGGTACATTATGTTAATTGATTTTCTCGTGTTGAACCACTTTGCATACTAGGAGTAAATACCACTTGGTTGTGGTGTATAATTCTTTTGATTGCTGTTGGATTCAATTTGCAAGTATTTTGTTGAGAATTTTTGCATCTATGTTCATTAGAGTGATTGGTCTGTAATTTTCTTTTCTTGTAGTATCTTACCTGGCTTAGGTGTTAGGGTGATGGTGGCTTCATAAAATGCATTGGGTAATTTTCCCTCCTCTTCAAATTTTTGGAAGAGTTTAAACAGGATTAGTGTTCCTACCTAAATGCTTGGTAGAATTCACCTGTGAAGCCATCTGGTCCTGGACTTTTCTTTGTTGGGAGATTTTTGATGACTGATTCAGTCTCTTTAAATGTGATTGGTTTGTTGAATTCCTGTATTACTTGTAGAATCAAAGTAGGCTGTTTGTGTGTTTCTAGGAATTTTTCTATTTCATCTAGGTTGTATAATTTGTTGGCATACAGTTTCTCACAATATCCTCACAATACCTTTTTATTTCTGTGGGGGCAGTCGAAATATTGCCCATTTCATTTCTAGTTTTGTTTATTTGCATCTTCTCTTTTTCTCTTTGTTAGTGTAGCTAAGGGTTTGTTGATTTTATTGATCTTCTAAAAGAACCAGCTTTCGGTTGTGCTGTTTTTTCTCAATTTCATTTATTTCTGCTCTAATCTTTATTATTTCTGCTTGCTTTGGGATTGGTTTGCTGTTCCATTTCTAGTTCCTCCAGATGTTCTGTTAGATTTTCATTTTTAACTCTTTCTTCTTTTTAAATATAGGTACTTAGGACTATAAATTTCCCTCTCAACACTGCCTTCACCGTGTCCCATACGTTTTGATAAATTGTATTCTCATTTTCATTCATCTCAAGATATCTACTAATTTCTCCTTTGATCCATTGATTATTTAGGAGTGTGTTGTTTAGCCTCCACAGATTTGTGGATTTTCCTGTCTCCTGCCTATTAGTGATTTCTGACTTCATTCCATTATTATCTGAGAAGGTGCATTGTATAATTTCAGTCTTTTTATGTTTATTGAGAACTGCTTTGTGACCTAACATGTGGCCTATCCTGGAGAAAGATCCATGAACACTTGAGAAGAATGCATAACCCACTGATTTGGGATGCAACATTCTGTATATATCTGTATATATCTGTCAGGGCTAGCTCATTTATCATATTGTTCTAGTTCTCTGTTTCCTTGTTGATCTTCTGTCTACTTGTTCTATCTATTGATATGAGGGGTGTATTGAAGTCTCCAACTATCATTGTAAAGATGTCTATTCCTCCCTTCAGTTTTGCCAGAGTTTGCCTCATGTATTTTGGGGTATCCTGGTTAGATGCATAGATATTTATGACTGTTACTCCTTTCTGGTAGATTGCCCATTTTACTAATATATAAAGCATCTCATAGCTTTTTTTGCATTTAAAGTCTGTTTTGTCTGATATTAGTATAGCTACTCCTGATCTTTTTTGGTTACTGCTCATGTGGAATAAATATCTTTTTAGAAACTTTCACTTTCAGCCAATTTATAGCTTTGAATTTAAGATGAGTCTATTTTAGATAGCATATGGATGGTTCATCTTTTTTATCCATTCTGTCAGGCTTTATCTTTTCACTGGGGAGTTTAATCATTCATATTCAATGACATTACTGTAAATCTATTATTTCCATCTGCCATTTTATTCTTTGACTTTCATATGCCATATCTTATTTTCATCTGTCATTTTACCTTTTTGGTTATCCTTTATGACAGTTTTCCCTTCTACACTATCCTCCAAGCCTCTCTTCTCCTGTCTTTTCCTTTTGGGCTGTAGGGCTCCCTTTAGTGCTTTCTGCAGAGCCAGATTCCTTTTTAAAGAACTCTCTTGGTTTCTGTTTATTTGTGAATGTTTTAAACTCATATTTGAAGGAAAATATTGCTGGATAAAGAATTCTTGGCTGACAATTGTTCTATTTCAGTATCCTAACTATATCATAACACTGTCTTCAGAATTATTTTGATTGGAGTATTCTGCACTTCTTGGACATGTAAATCAATCTCTTTCATGAAATTTGGAAAATTTTCAACTATTATTTCCTCAAATACTCTTTTTTTTTTAAAAAAAGATTATTTATTTATTTTACTTTTTATCCATTTTTTACCCCTCCTCCCCTGTTTCTGCTGTTTTTGTGTCCATTGGGCAATTCTCTGTGTCTGTTTCCTGCCCTCTCTTCTCATCCTTCTCCTCCTGTCTTCACTGGGATTCGATCTGGGGAACCTCCGATGTGGGAGAGAGGCATTTTGCCACCTGTGCCACCTTAGTTCCTGGTTATCAGCACATCTTGTCTTGGCCCTCCCTTGTGTCACTCTCTTGTTACATCATCATCTTGCTGCGTGTGGTGCACCCATGCATGGGGCCTGGTGGCGCACCCGCTCATGGGTCCCAGTGGCGCACCTGCTCACGGGGCCTGGGGGCTCACCTGCTTGTGGAGCCTGGCTGCCCACCTACATTCTGTATTTTTCTTTATTTTACTGGGAGGTCCCAGGGATTGAACCCAGGTCCCTCCATACGGAGACAGAAGCCCAACCATTTAAGCCACATCTACCCCCACCCCGCAAATACTCTTTTGGCACCTTTCCCCTTCTCTTCTCCTTCTGGAACTCCTCTGACACATATGTTATTGTGCTTCATGTTATCATTCAATTCCCTCTGCCCCTGCTCAATTTTTTCCATTCTTTTCTCTCTGATCTCTCTCTTCAATTTTTGGTTGTTCATTCTCCAAATCACTTGTTCTTTTTTAAAAATAAGATTTCAAGTGTGCTGTTGTATGCCTCTAATATTTGTTTTTTTCTTTTCTTTGTGTTTTTGTTTTTTCGGAGGTACTGGGTATAGAATCCAGGACCTTGTAAATGGGAAGCAGGTGCTCAACCACTGAACTACATCCACTCCCCAATGAAAATTCATTTTTTTCATTTGTTTTGTTTTTAGGGGGTACCAGGGATCAAACCCAGGACTTTGGACATGGGAAGCAGGTGCTCACCATTTGAGCTATGTCTGCTCCCCTCTAATGTATTTTTTTAAAATATAATTTTAATTTTTAAAAAGATACTTAGATGACATAAATGTTACATAAAAACTAGAGGGGATTCTCATAAGCCCCACTCCCTACACCCACATTTTCCCAAATTCACAACATCCTTCATTAGTGTGGTATATTTGTTACAACTGATGAACACATTTTGGAGCACTGCCACCAAGCATGGATTATAGTTTACATTGTAGTTTACACTCTCTCCTGCACAATTTTGTAGGTTATGGCAAGATATATCATGGCCTGTATCTGTCATTGCAATGTCATTCATGACATTTCCCGAGTCCCAAAAATGCCCCCATATTACACCTGTTTTTCCCTCTCCCTGCCTTCAGAACCTCCAATGGCCACTGCCATCAATGATACATCAATGATACAATTTCTTCAATTGCTAGAATCACAATAAGTCTATAGTAGAATACCAATAAGTCTACTTTAGTCCATAGTTAATTCCCTAATCCTAAGGATTCTGAGATGGTGATGCCCAGTCTACCTCTAATTGAAAGGGGGCTTTGATTCCATAGGGCAGATGGATGGGACTATCTTGCTTGCAGTTGTAGACTCTCTCAGTTCCCTGGGATGGTCCTCATCCATCATCATCTCCTTTTTAGTTGTCCTGGGTGAGTCCAATGAACTGGAGAGTAGGTGTTGCAACTCCGTTGAAATTCAGGGCCCAACCGGTACAAGGACAGCCCAAATATTTAAGTCTCTTAGACATATACCTATCAACTCTAGTACTAATTATAGGTTCAAATAGAAGGGTCAGAAGAGCGATGTGTAGGGAAAGCACAACTGGGTCCAACTCTGTCACATGGGAGCATAAATTCCAAAGTAGGGCCCACTGGCAAGGCACCAAACTCCTGAGCTGTCAGCCCTGCCTATAGTGTCTGGACGTCTCCAGAGCCCTCTGGAGCCCTGCTATTTGAGGTAGTATTTACTTTGGCAGTCAATGAGATCCTGCTGAGATGTGCATAAGTGTAACCTCTAGAATGACTTCCCAACTCAGAACAGCTTTGAAATTTCTTAGCCATATAAACTCATTTAAAAGTTTTTAACTTTTCCACCTTTTGGTCAAGGTCTTTCTCCAGTTGCATTGCTAGTTGGTGCTTGGTAGTAATCCTTCAGTGCCAGGTTTTTAATCTCATCTATTGTATCATTCATTCTAATAAGCTCTGTTATTTTTCTATTATGGTTTTCAAATTCTTTGTGCTTGCCTAGTGTCTTCTTGATGTCCTCTATCTCTTTAGCCATACTATCTTTCAACTCATTGATTTGATGTAGGAGATTTGTATGAACCTCGTTGATTAGTTGTCTCAAATCCTGTATCTCATCTGGGACTTTGATATATTCCTTTCCTTGAGCTATATCTTCCTTTATCTTAGTATGGTTTGTAATTTGTGCTGATGTCTAGGCAGGCATCTCATTATGATGGTGAGTTTAATCTGATGCTCACTTTCTCTCTTTTGCATAAGGATTTTTTTATGAGAGGCTGTATGTTACTACTCTTCTTCGATTCTTGGTTCAACCAGTTCTAGCTCTTTAGAATTGTCCCTGCAGAGTTGCTCAAATCCGGGCTTCCAAGGGCCTTGGGGAGGGAGGTTGTAAAAGCCCGAAAAAGCCTCTTTTATTTATTTACTTTTATCTTCTTAGATGCACTTCTTTGGTCTTCCAGCAGATAATGCTCTTTGGCAGACCTCTAAACTCAAACACTTGTCAGATGTATTTTCTGTATCCCCAGCTAGAACGAGGTGACAGAGGATCTTGCCTCAGGGATATTCAGAGCTTTGCAAATCAAACTTTCTCAGAAGCTGTTCTCTTCACTTTGCTGGCAGCCCACTCACTTTTCCCTTTTAGGAAATAATTCCACTACCTTCTGCATTATCAACAACCAGTCTTGGACCTCTTTAGTGCCCTGCTGACTCCCAGGGCAAATAATGCATGGGCCCACCTGGCCTGGAAAGGCTCATGGGACAACCAAATTTGTTGGCCAAAAGCTGAATTAGCCTTAGGCTGCATCCCTCTCTTTGCCTTTTCCTGGGGAAGTGGGCACATGTGGCCCCCTCTGTCTGTAGCCACCTGCCGGAGGCTGGAGGACTCAAAGCTGTCTGTTCTGAGGGTGGGGGGATGGTTGCTGGCAGCTGCAGCTTTACTCACAGACTTTCCCCATTCGTAGTGTTTGTCTTTTTCTTTGCCCCTCTTCTCTTTTGAATGGTGTCCAGCCTTCCCCTGGCATCCTAAGCAGTTTCTGCCTGTCCTATAGCTATTTTTCTAAAGAAGTGAGTCCTGTATCTCTTTAGTCCACCATCTTCCTGGAAGTCCCCCAATACTCTTTCTGCCCCTGTTCACTTCTCTTCTTCTGGTACACCTATGATGCATATGTTTGTATGCTTCATGCTGTTACTCAAATCCCCAAGAAACTGCACAATTAAAAAAATTCTCTTCTCTTATCTGTTCTTCTGACTGCATGATTTTGATTGTCCTGTCTCCTAGTCCACTAATTCTTTCTTCTGTATGTTCAAATCTACAGTTGTATACCTCTAGTATATTTAAGAAATTTTCTTTTAGTCCTTGTATTAGTCCAGGTTCTCAAAGAAAACAGAACTGACAGGAGATAGCTGTAAAAAGTATGAGAGTTTATAAAATTGTCTCACTCGACTGTGGAGACGCACAAGTCCAAATTCCATAGGGCAGGCTGCAAGCCAGGGACTTTGATGAAGGTCCTCATCGAAGTCCCCAGGAGATGCTGGTATCTGAAGTAGAGATGGGGATTCTCTCTCTCAATGCTGAAATAACTTTTCCTTTTAAGGCCTTCAACTGATTGGATGAAATGTCACTGATTGCTGATGGCAGTCTCCTCAGTTGATTGTAGATGTAATCAGCCATCTATGCAAGCAACTCACTGATGATTACAGCCCATGAAATGCCCTTGTATTATGATTAGCCCAGTGCTTCCTTGACCAAACAAATGGGCACCATTACCTGGCCGAGTTGACACATTAGTCTAGCAGCCATACACATCACCTTAAACCAAACTTAGTCTCTAAATAAAAACAATAACATATATATTTTTTCCCATCTAACAATATTCAACCGTCCTGCATACAACCAGAAATGCATTAAATCCCTCCAGAATAGGGTACAAGTCCTTGGGTAATATTCACCCTTAAACTCAACATCTTTAAATACTACAATATGAAACTAATACAACTTATGTCATATGATAAGGGGAAAGGATAGGGAAGAAAACAAAATATTCGTTTTATGTACATATACAAACATAGTCATAATAAACAAGGAAGACATATTTATGACCATTACAGTCCTCGTTTCTGTAACTGGTCATGTGGTCAAAGTTCGTACTTATCGTTATCGTCTTCCACTACCCATTCCATGTTCCCTTTACCCTCAGTAAGTACCTCAGCTGGCCATATTTCTTTGTCAAAACCTATAAAATTGTGCAGTGCAAAGTGTTAACTACAATGTAAATTATAGTCCATGGTTAATAGCAATGCTTCAATATGTGTTCATCAATTGTAACAAATGTACCACACTAATGAAAGATGTTGTTAACGGAGGAAAGTTTGGGAGGGGGTGGGGTATATGTGAATACCCTATATTTTTGATGTAACATTTATGTAATCTAAAGCTTCTTTAGAAATAAAAAAATAACACATACAAAAAAAAAGACGCCCTAGCGGATCTCCTGTATTCCAGGCAAACTCTTCTTTACCTCCATTGTGTAGATGCAATCCTAGTTCCCCTTGATAGTCAGGCTCAATCACTCCAGCCAGTACAGTAATTTTTCTCTTTGCCTGATCATTCAGAGGCATGAGGAGCCCAAAGTGGCTAGGTTGTGGTCTTAACTTCAAGTTCAATGGAATTGTTGTCGTATTCCTTGATGGAAGCACTCTTCCTTTTGGAACTAAGACCAGCAGAGCTTAAGGTTATAGGGACAGGAAGCAAAAATTTTCCTAGTGGAACACTAGGGACAATAGTGAATGGTGCCACTCCCATTTCCACGCCTTGATTCCTGGACCTATGAATGCTGGCTATGGGAGAAACAACACCATAGAGTGGACAATGATTTAGAGCATACATATCCTCCTGGAGAACATTGCCCCACCCTGGAAGGTATTTCCACCTAGTGGGCACCATAATTGAGTCTTCAAAAGGCCATTCTATCAATCTGCCTGCCCCAGGATGATGGAGAACATGATAGGATCAATGAATTCCATAAGCATGTGCCCATTCCTATACATAATTTACTGTGAAGTGGATTCCTTGATCAGCATCTATGTTATGTGGAATACCATGGTGGTGGATAAGACATTCATTAAGTCCACAGATGATAGTTTTGGAAGAAGCATTGTGGGCAGGAAAGACAAACCCATATCTGGAGTATGTGTATGTTCCAGTTAGAACAAATCACTGCCCCTTCCATGATGGAAATTGTCCAATGTAATCAACCTGCTATCAGGTAGCAGGCTGATCACCTTGGGGAATGGTACCATATTGGGGGTTGAATGTGGATCTCAGCTGCTGGCAGATTGGGCACTCAGCAGTGGTTGTAGTCAAGTCAGCCTTGGTGAGGGGAAGCCCATGTTGCTGAGCCCATGCATAACCTCCACCCTGTCTGAGGAGTCTGCCATCCAACCCCCACCTGAAGAGATTAATCCTGTCTCACCAGATGAAATTTCAAGGGAATGCCCTGAGGTAACTGGCTTGCAAGACACAACCAAACAACTGGGCACCATTACCTGGCTGAGCTGACACATTTGCCTAAGCATCACAATTCTCTAGTGTATTTTTTTTTTCAGGAGGTACCAGGGAT
>PVKH010043239.1:0-10726 GCA_004027955.1 Chaetophractus vellerosus | reverse complement strand
GAAATAAATAAATAAGTCTTTAAAAAAAACCAAACATGTTCTGAATCTTAATCCATTTCTGTGGGTGTGAACCCATGAAAATAAGACCTTTTGAAGACATTAATTTTAGTTAAGGAGTAGCCCAACTGAAAGAGGTTGGGCTTTAATCTTATTACTGGGGGATTTATGAAGAGAAAAACTCATGAAGGAGAAGTTAGAAGTCAACAGAACCAGGAAGAAAAACGAGAGGACTCTGCCAAGTGACAGAGAACTGAGGACGAAGGATCACTGGCAGCCAGCCGCACCACAGTCTTTGAGGAGAAAGCCTAGCCTTACTGATGCCTCAATTTCAGACTTCTCCTATCCTCAAAACCATGAGCCAATTAATTCCGCTTATTTAAGCCAATCCATTGTACGGTGTTTGTTTCAGCAGAGGGGAGACTGAGGTCCTGCCACACCCCTCCCCCACTCCCTCACACAGACACAGTTGCAGCCATTTTCTCACATTACAGAGATTCTTCTTTAGCCTGCTGGAATCTCAGATGACAAAAATAGGGTTTGATAGATTTGCCTTAAGCAAAGTGGAACTGATTTTAATCTTCTTAAACTGTACTCATAATCACAGAAAGTGGAATCACACTGGTAGGTCAGTCCTTAACCTTCACGATTTGTGCAATCAACCACTAAGGCCTTCACTGTGGCTAAGGATTCTTAAGAAATATGGATTCCTACTTGCCTAGTAAGTCTTTTACATGTTCAACCTGATACAGGTTACTCCTGGAAAAGAACAATGGGATCATTTATCTTAAAATAATCTCATGGTCCCTATTAGAAACTAAACTTGGCTGCAAATTAGCTACAACAACCCATGAATACTCAGTCTTCATTAAGGCCAAGATTTTCTTTTAGAGAATCTCCAGATGATCCACTTTCCCTCCTAGTCTCTCTATTGTCTCCCATTGATTTTAGGTTGAGTGACCATATGTTCCAATTTGCCCTGGGCATTCCAGTTTACACCTTTTATCCTACGTTATTATCAATAGCACTCGCTTTTACTTTCAAAAGCATCTTGGTTTGGATAATAAATTGCAAAGTTATCCTACTTTTAGGTAATAGTCTGTTTCTTTTTTCTGTTCTATTTTTTTTAGTGGGATCTGTTTTAGGAGCTGTTTTAGCTTCTAAAGGCTGCCAATGCAATATGCCAGAAACGTGTTGGCTTTTATAACGGTAATCTATTAGGCTAAAAGCTTACAGTTCTAAGGCCATGAAAACGTCCAAATCAAGGCATAATCAAGAGATGCTGTCCTACCAAGCCACCGCTGTGGGTGCTCAGGCACATGGCAGGGCACAGTGCCAGTCTGCTCGTCTCTCCCCTCTCCTCTGGGCCTCCTGACCTTCGGCTTCCTCTCTGTGGGCCTAGCCTCTTCGCTGCTGGGTGATCAGGTACATGGCAGGGCATAATGGTGGCATCAGCTCTTTTTTCCTGGCTCCTCTCTGTCACTGTAGCTTTTTTCCTGTGTGTCTCTGTGCTTTCGTTCCTCCATTTATAAAGGGCACCCATAAGAGGAACAAGACCCACCCTGGGTCATACCTCACTGAAGCAATCCAGTCAAAGGGTCCCATACCCACAGGAATGGAATAACTTAAGAGCATAATTTTCTGGGGTCCATAAAAGACTGAAACAGGAGCTATAGGGAATGGAATGGAGGACACATATCTTACCCTCCTCTCTTTCTTGTGGTAAAGGATCAGAGAAGAAGAAAACAGATATCAAAAGAAAGGAATGTTCACTGCTAACTCTTCCCATTCTCTCAGAAAGTATGTAATGGCTTCCTGGGTGAGATAGGAGTGGCCCAATGTGGGTAATCAATACCGTTATTCCCAAAATATCTGATTCTCCCTCTTTCAAGCACATAGTATGTTTACACTTCCCAGCCCCCTTGTGCTTATGGAGAGCCAAGTAATTAGTTCTAGTCAAAGAATGTTTAATTACTGCTCTGAGAGCCCTGGGGAGCAACACCCAACACTCCACAATACAGAGGCTAGTTCAGCCTCCATCCCCCAGGGAGGATAGGTCTTGAAGCAGAGCCCTCCTGCTGACTCACAATGAATGAATATGTACCATGAGCAAGAAATAAACTTTGTTTTAAGCCACTAAGATTTTGCATTTGGTTGTCAGAGGGACATAATCTAGCCTATTCTAACTGATATAGCTTAATTTTAAGATGCTTAGCATCCTAATTGTAAAACACCTACTGCAGTGGTTCTTAACATGGAGTCCATAAACTCCCTCATAGGGTACACAAAATGTAGGGGAATGGAGGAGGACAGTCTATAGTGTTCATTAAATTCTCCAGCGCTCCTGACCTCAGCTCCACCTTGTTGCTGATTACGAAGTGTTCCATGAGTTTAGTCTACGACCATGACAGGTAATCTTTTGTGGCCAAACATGCCTCAGATACCCTAGTCCTATATTCTTACCTTGTCTTTGTAACTCATCATCACCCATGGTCTTGCTATGATAAAATGTGTCCACGATCTGCTTATTGAACCCACTCTGGACACTTGTTTGATCTAAAGGCGATTTTCTGCTTTTGAACTCTAACTGGTGATTGGTTTTTAATCAATGAGGCCAAGTGCAGAGAGATCAACAGTGTCAATAGTTTTGGTTCTGTCTGAGCTGCCCTTGTTCCTAGGAAACCTAAGGAGAAATAGTTGTTGGGAGTTTCAATTAAGAATCCCTTCAGGGGGCCGACTGTAGCCCAGTTGGTAGGGCGCCGTTTTACCACATAGGAGGCCCCAGGTTCAGTTCCCGGGGCCTCCTTGAGCGGGCAGACCACCTTGAGAAGGCAAGCCGCTGTGGGCAGGGCAAAGCCACCGCGGGCAGGGCAAGCCACCGCAGGCAGGGCAAGCCCCCGCAAGCAGGCAGGCCGCCGCACAGTGAGCTGACTCGGCGGGTCGCCACACAGGGAGTGGGGACAAGCAGACACGGAAGAACGCAAGAATGAACACAGCAAGAACAAACAGAAGGGGGGTGGGGATATGTAATAAATAAAAAATAAAATCTTTTAAAAAAAAAAAAAATAGAATCCCTCCAAAGCCTGAAAGGGCTGAGACTAATAAGTGAATTTCTCTGGAAGCAATTCAGCAAATGGGTATGGAAATCTAGCTTCTTTATTAGTTTAGGTCATTGGATTTTCGTAAACATACCCTCAGCTGATTCCCCTTTAGCTCCTCCAGTGAAGTGATAATAAAGGCCACCTTTGCCAGACATTTAAATTGTTTAAGAAGCTGAAATCTCCTAGCTTAACTCTCTCCTTTCTGATGAACCTTGAATTAATTACACGTGATCCCAAGAGAAATAGCAGATCTGTTGCTCCTCTAAGACTATGAAATCCTTTTGACTTCTCAGTTTTACTTATATCTACATTATCCAATTAATATGCCTCAGTAAGTTTCAGTATATACATACTGCTGTAGCTTCTTATCTCTGTATAGCTACTCATTACTTTTTATGATCAATTTATTTTGTATACTGCACTTTAAGCTTGCACCTCAAATTCTGTAATAAAAGTAAAATGCTTTAATTAATAAATAGATTTTACTACCTAACAATGGACAGATGTGTATATATATGTATGTATATATACACACTAATATTATGAGGAATAGTACATTTAACAATATATTTTATAATATATAATATTTTATAATGTATTTTACAATACATATATTATGTAATAATAGACTATGCCTATTTAAACAATAGCATATGGACAATTTTGAAGGAATCAAATCTATTTATTAATGCTTTTGCTAAAAGAATACATGTACTTCATATGTGTGTGAGATTTTATATATATATATATATAATTATACCGTTTCATGTTATTGCACAAGATGTTGAACAATTTATGCCTTGCAACATATGTGGGAACCATCCTCTTAATATTTTAAAATATGTATTTTAGGGAGAGAGGATTAGATTATATAGGCTTAAAAGTATACAGAGAAATCCAATACCCCTTGTTTTTTCTTCATATTTTATTTTTATTTCATTGATTTTTTTTATTGTAAGAACCTAAAGTAGTTTTTGTTTTTGTTTTCAGTTAGGTAAAGGCATTCATTTAACATGTTATTTATATCAGGAATGGGCTCTGAGTTTCCCATTTCTAAGAAATTTCAGTATTGCAAAAATTATTATGCTCTTCTAAGTCCTATAATTCATGTCTTTTGACACTAACTTAAATAAAGCATGTTATGCGCATTTGCTTCTCCAGAGGGGGGAAAAAAAGAAGTAGAGTGTCAGGATAGAGAAAAGTTAACCAGTTCCAAAGTGATCCTCTCCTTGGGGAAAGCACTGGCAGGTTTACTTTTCTACCACGAAAAGGAATGATCCTCTTGACCTGGTCAAAAAGAGGTTCCAGATATTCATAACTAAGTGGCAAGAAGGGTATATACTATTGTGCCGCAACTTGATATAACCTTAACAGGGAAATATTTGAATGATGAAATATTTCATTCATAGAACTGTTTACTGTTTTTCATCAATCCTGCAAACATAAATATTGGGTTAATAAATAACAAATGGGACAACTCATCACAGAAATGTCATTTTCTCAGAGGGTGCTGGGTCATCTCTCATTAATTTATTTGATTAGACTATATAACTTTTGGTATACCTTGAACTTTAGGCTATCATATATCATATTCCACGGTGAGAAGGTAACTATTTCCCACATGCTCACCACTGGGAAGAAATAACTTAAAGATGTTCATTACTCTATGGTCTCTAGAAAATGGATACACACACACACACACAAAGACATGCCTGGACCATGACGTCATTAATTTCCAATATACCATTCATAATAATCCCATCAAGTTTTCCCTCTCTTTTCTAAAAGGTCAAAATTAGCAAATAAACATTTACTAACTTAATTTGTTTGAGTTTCTCTTCTAAATTCTAATGTAATATTCTATTAGGTTTCCATATTGGCTTCCAATGATAGAAAAATAAGAAAAGGAACAGCTTATGTGCATTCATCAAGATGCACTCCGATAGCACTTGAGTCAGGTGCTATATATTCCATGTACTAATTTCACTCTAAATCAAATATATATAAGATTATGTATTATGGCATAGGAAATTAATAACTATTGGGGACCTATTGGTGTCAAGCATTTGTCTCACCATTTTGCATGAAACTAATAATGATTATTATCATTGCATGGTAAAAAGGTGATAAGAATATTGCCATGAATTACATCATTCTGTAACAATGACCAAAGTATGTATTGCTATTATTATAGCAAATAATATTTATTGAGTGCTAATGTACTTGAAAAACTAAACTACATATTTTCTGTTAGGATAGTAGAAACTAAGATTTATGCAGAGCTCATGACTTGGTGGGCACAATGCATGCATTGTCTTCTCTGATTGTCACGATAGTCGGAAGCGGTAGGTGCTGATATCTCCATTTCACCCATGAGGAAACTGGGGCTCAGAAGGCGAAATGCTACACAAAGTCGCATGGCCAACATGTAGCAGGATGAGAGCCGTTTCTACTACACCACATTGTCCCTCCCACAAAGTGAAACTAAACGCAAATGAGATTTTTAATGACCTGACGCTTACTTTGTCTCTCCCCCTTAGAAGCATAGGCTTCACCAGATTAACTATAATGAGGAAGATGTTGATAAAGATAGTATTAATGATCAGTAACATTTGCACCTCTCTTTTCCCCTGTGCAAAGCACATTTGTGTGTGTTTTTTTTCTTTTGACCTTACACCCCCACCATGAGGTAGGCAGGGCAGGGATTATTTATCCCCTTTTCTACCTAAACCACGTGTGGAAACTGTTTGGCTTTTTCCAAGTTAACTTTGCCAGTAAGTAGTTAAGATGGGGCTAAAGTGCAGCTATTCTAATTCCTAGGTCAGAGTTTTTCCCAGCAACAAGTTGATAAAATATTTAATGGGAGAGTTAAAGTATACAACTATGAACAGTGATCACAGCACACCTCTTAAGTATGAGAATTCAAAGTCGATTCCCAGAGATAATATGCACTCCCACAGAGCAATAAGAATGCAATATTGATTATTTTTTTCATTAATGTTGTAAAACTTTAACAATTCAGACAACACTGTGAACTTAAGATAACTTGGATGTGTTGTGCTGTTCTACCTTTGTACTATCAAAACCAGGGGTTCTTAACAAGGGGTCAATGAGCTTGATTTGAAATTCAAAAAACTTTATTGTTGTGGGGACATGTTGGTGCGGGTGTGATATATTTATTAAATAATACACAGCATGGTGTGGACTTAGTAAGGGGTCTGTGGTTTTCATCTGACTGGCGTGGAACAAAAAAGGTTAAGAACCCCTGATCAAAACCAATATGCAAAACTAATAGTATTTTTAAGCAGTATATTTGCTCTATTGCTGCCTCTGACTGAATAAGTCTCTCTCTCTCTCTCTCTCTCTCTCACACACACACACACACACAGTCCTACCCACTATCTCTACTCGTGCCCCAGTGGGACAGCCCTCTTGACTAAATTCAGCCATTCATTTCCAGCTTCTCTTTTCACCAGACCATTCTCAGCAGCCAGCAATGTCCCTTAGTCCTAGCCTTGTTAATGACTGTGCTATTATTGTGAATTAATCATACAAGCAAGTTAATGTTTAGCCTAATTAAGAGTGAAGCCAACAAATTATTTAAAGGACCACTCCAGCAGAATTTGCGTTCAGCCTTGAATATGTAGCCAATCCAGCTTGTCAGCTATTGACTGAAGTACTTCTAAGCTTCAGTGATGGTTTGAAGCCCTATAGACTCCAGAAAAGTACATTCTTAAAGCTAATCCATTCCTGTGGGTGTAAACCTGATTAGGTTACTTCAGTTAAGGTGTGGCCCAGGGTGGGTCTTAATCCTCTCACTGTAGTCTCTTATATGACGATGAAATTCAGGCAAAGAGAGAAAAAGCCACGGAAGCAAGAAGTTGAAAGCAACACAACTCAGAAGCAAAGAGAGAGAGGGAGACCAGCAGATGCCGCCATGTGCCCTGCCATGTGACAGAGGAGTCCAGGATCATCAGCAGGCAGTTTTCAGAAAGAAAGCATTCTTTTGATGATGCCTTGATTTGGACAGTTTTCACAGCCTCAGACCTGTAAGCATGTAAGTTAATAAATTGCCATTGTTAAAGCCAATGCTTTTCAGGCTACCTGAATTTCAGCAGCCTAGCAAACTAAAACAACTTCCTGAAAGCCTACAGCTAAGCTATCCCTCTACCCCAACCCCCAAATCCTGCCCCAGTCCTCCATCATTTACCCACCCCTAAATGCAGTGATTTATTATAGACTTTTGGAAATAACGTTTTATCTCTTTCTCTACTTATTACAATTCAAATTAATAGCTTTGTAGTTCACTAATTTTGTCAGTTTAGGTCATACAAAAAGTTTTATACTTTAATTTTATTAAAGACCATTTAAATTTTTTCTTGACATTTCCCAAAATAAATTTAGCACCTTTAAAAATAAAAAAAAGAAAGAAACACTTGAATATACTTCCTTAGAACCAAGCTAGCACAGTAAACAATGGTAGAAGGTCTACCTGCATTCTATTTGAAGAGTAACTACAAGCTAAAATCACATTTCTTAACAGTACAAACAAGCCAGTGCTCCTGGTTCTAGGTCAGTGGTGATTAGAAAAAGCAAAAAAAAAGTTGAGTAAGACATCTGAAAAACATTGAAGGTTTTAAAAACAGAGAACTTAGAAAAATAAATAAATAATGCATCTAGTGGGATTTCACCCTGAACTTTCTTTCCATTACAGGGAAATTCAGTCTTGGGGAAAAAATAACATGCCAAAACCTACACTTCTGGAAATAGGAACTGAAGCTGCCAATCAGAGAGACTCTTATATGATACAACGTTCACACACATGTCTGGATCATTAGTCATTCTTTAAAAAATAAGGATGAATGTACATATGCAACATATCACAGGCTAAGGCCCAGATCAGCTGTGCACAAGAAATTTCCAAGGCATAAAAATTTGAAAAATTTCATCCAACCCTCCAAGCTTATATTGCTCTCTCACTTGCTCACCTTTCCTATTCATCCTTGCTTGTTTTAGTTCATGCCTCTGTACAGAGAAACCATGCATTTTAGGTTTTATGCAAGTGTCCATTTCAAACATTCCCTCCGTTAACCTCCCCTGGTCCAATCACCCTGTTCATATCACATTGACTGAGAAGAATCACCCTACACAGGCAGCCAGATGAAGTCTCCATATAATTTCTTTTATTTATTTATTTATTTATTTATTTATTTCTCCCCACCCTCTCATTGTTTTGCACTCTCTGTGTCTGTTCATCTTCCTTGTTTCTTTAGGAGGCACAGGGAACCGAACCTGGGACCTCTGATGTGGAAGGGAGGAGCCTAATTGCTTGAGTCACCTCTGTCCCCTGCTTTCTTGTTGTGTCTCTCATTATGTGTTTCCTCCTGTGTCTCTTGTTGCGTCAGCTCACCATGCCTGCCCGTCACATCAGCTCTCTGTGTTACTTGTCTTCTTTAGGAGGCACCGCGAACCTCCACTCCCTGCCTCGTTGTGTATCTCATTATGGTTTTCTTTTTGTCTCTTGCTGTGTCTTCTTGTTGCATCAGCTCTCCATGCCTGCCCGTCATGCCAGCCCGCCATCCTCTCCAGGAGGCACCGGGAATGGAACCAGGGACCTCCCATGTGGTAGGTGGGAGCCCAATCGCTTGAGCCGTATCTGCTTCCCTCCATATAATTTCTTATTAAAACTTATCAGTGAAGAAACAAAAGGGAGAGACAGAAGAATATCCCATTTTCATTTAAACCCACCACCTAGTTCTTACTTTGATGTGTTCAGGTCCAGATTATGAATACTGACACTTATTGGCAAAATTGACTAATTCGCTTTGTCTTACCTCTCAGTTTCTCTTACTTAACAGGAATTGCTATATTAATTTTATATTTGAAAAACTTCCCGATGATTGTTATTAGGAAACATCAGCTTCCTCATATTCTGCCTTAAGGAATATGCACACTTGGGGCTCTGCTAAATAGATCCCTTAGTCCCACAGATGGAGGGTTTTTTAAAGAGTCAAATGTCTAATTTCCTCAGTGCTAAATGCAATATTTATTATTATTATGCTGGAATAAGTATATTAACATATAGATAACTATGCGTATATATAAGTTTTTATATATGATATTATTAAAACCTGTTTTAACACATAAAGTTAGAAGAGGCAAAGCATATCACAGAACTACAAATGCTTATTACACAGTTCACTATGTAGATTTCTTCAAAAAGTCAGTCAATAAAAAGGAAGGCAAATATTTCAACAACAAATTTCGGAGAAAATCAGAAGAGGGAAGATTCTTTTCAAAGAGGTAAACCAGTAATTTGTAAATGAAACAATCCACGCTGAAAACATGCCTTTTGCTGCCATCAAGTGGTTCTTTTCAGAATATTTTTATAACAGCAACCTCGTGCTTGCACTATTTTCATTCTTTGTACATTATACATGTGTTATCCTTTGGAGACTGGGAATATTTCAGATGACCAGGCAAGCCTTTTGTAGGAGTGCTTTTTACTACTGATCCTATGAAAAATTTTATTACTAAGAAGTTCTTCAGAAAGACTTCGAAAAGTGTTTGAAGTGTCCGGAAATGAAAAACCCTTCCTAGCCACATGTGACTAGCTCAGCTTTTAGTCACTAAAGATCTTGACTTGGACTTTGAAGTGCTTTTTCTTCATTCCAGTCAAAAAGAGAATTTCTAAATGGATTGGTTTTAAGATACCTAGTTGAAAAAGGAGGGAATAAAAAGAAATATTTTTCCGTTTTAATCATTCTGCATCAAGTCATCTGCCATTGCTGTGGAAGAAAATGGTTTCCTGTTTCTTTCTTATTCATTTCTCACTCTCTCAAGGCTCCAGTCTTGTATATAAATAATGCAGCATATTGTACTGACACTGCAAACTATGATTAGTATATAACCTTGAATTTCATTTACTTGAGTGCTTTGTCCTTTTTCCTTCAGTAAGTTCACCCTTCTTACCTATTCTCTCCCAAGAGACATATAGTTAAGCAGGCAGTGGAGTGAAAGGAAAAAAGAAAAAATGCTATTTTAAAAATAAACAAAACAAAAGCAAAACACCATGGCGGCGTACCCTTTATATTCTGAGAAGGCAACAGCATTCAGCTTGCATTCATGTGGTTTTGGTTCTAAAGAAAGTCCCAGCTAAATCAAAGAGGAGAGAAGTTAAGACAAAAGCAAATTAAATTGTTCTCCATAATAAAAGAGGAATTCTGGAGGTTAGTGGGAGCTCCAGAGAGAGGCACGAATTGGAACTTGGGGAAAAAATAATTTAAACAGTCTTGAGAAAAGACTTTGAAGAGGCCCCAGAAAACAATGGCAGACCAGCCTTAAGCAGAAATGCCTTCTAGGGGAAAGAAGAAGGAACTTTAAGATCACCAATGTTGGATATCAAATTCCATTATGCTGTTTCGCAGTGCCCCTCTTTCATCGCCAAACTTTTAAGAAAAATCTGTAATCCACAATGATCTTCTGTGGGTGGTTTTCAAGGAGCAGAATGTGTGGGACTCATCTACATATGGGGTGAAATGCTTTGAAGAAAAGATAGTAGAGGAAAATTGTGTAGAGGGAATCAAAAATTGAACCAGGAGAAAAATTTAGAAGAATAGTGAAAAAAA
>PVKH010043238.1:0-10740 GCA_004027955.1 Chaetophractus vellerosus | reverse complement strand
ACCGTATGGCTTCATGCATGAATTGCACAAAACATTCTGGAAAGAGCTAACACCAATCCTCCTTAAGCACATCCAAAAAATAGTAGAGGGAATATTTTCTAACTCATTCTATGATGCCATCATTACACTAATACCAAAGTCAAACAAAGATGCCAAAAGAAAGAAAAATTACACGGGCCCGGCTAGATAGCTCAGTGGAAAAAGAGCTCGCTGGGAAACCACATGGGAGGCCCTGGGTTCGGTTCCCGGGGACCTCTCCTAGCGGGCAGACCACCTTGAGAATGGAAGCCACCATGGGCGGGCCAGAGCCGCCGTGGGCAGGGCAAAAAGCTGCCACGGACAGGCAAAAGCCGCCACGGGCAGGGCAGGTCGCCTGCAAATCGAGCACAGCCAGCCACCCGCGAACTGGAGCTGGCCGTGATGGAAGCAGAAGCCGCTCACAAGCGGGAAAGCCGTGCCGGCGCAGTGACCAAGTCTCGGCGCATCGCCGCAACGGGGGGGAAGCGGAGATATGTAATAAAAATAAATAAATCTTTAAAAAAAAAAAAAAAGAAAGAAAAATTACAGACCAATTTCTGTAAAGTGCCTAATTGCTAAAATCCTCAACAAAATATTACTATTCATATTCAACAACATATCAAATGAATAAAAAACCATATCTGAATGGGTTTTACCCCGGGTATGGAAGGACGGTTCAACATAAGAAAATCAATCAATGTAATACACCACATTAACAGATTGAAAGAAAAAAATCACATGATCATCTCTATAGATGTAGAAAAATCCTTTGATGAAATAGAGCACACTTTCCTTATTAAAACACCACATAATATAAAAATAGAAGGAAACTTTCTGAACATGATAAGTATATATGAAAAAATCCACAGATAACATTATCATCAATGGTAAAATTTTAAATGCTTTCCCTCTAAGATTGGGAACAAGACAAGGATGCTCACTATAACCGCTCCTATGAACATTGTCTAACAAGAACTTGCTCAAGCACTGAGGCAAGAAAAAGACATAAAAGGCATCCAAATCAGAAAGGAAGAAGTAAAAATTTCCCAATTTGCAGATGTCATGATCCTATACCTAGAAAGCCCTGAGAAATCTACAACAAAGCTTCTAAAACTTATGTATTATTCAGCCAAAGGGGTGCTTTTGCAAATATACCAATAATTTTTTGGTCTTTATAAAGGGTATATATTTGGGGTAGAAACTTACAGTTACCAGAGCAGAACTTTCTTCCCCGACAAAAGTCCACATGTTGGAGCAAGACAGCTGCCAAGGTTCAGGCCTTTGGGTTCCTCTCCTCCTGGGGCTGTGTTTCTCTCTGGTCTTAGCACTTCCTCCACAGGGTCAGCTGTAGAGTATCAGGTGAACACCCCTCTCCAACATCAGAACTGCATCTCAAAATCTGCTTCTCAAATCTGTTCCCTCTTTCTTTGGCCTTGCCTTTTATACTTGAGACCACACCCACCAAGGTGTGGGGCACAATGTCCTATCTATGCAGCCCAGTAACTGCCCTAATCATAACCCAATCATGCCCAGGTGAACAGATCAGTTTACAAGCATGATTCAATTGATATTTTTGGAATTCATAAATACATAAAACTGTGAAACCATTACACTCCACCCTCTGAATTCCAAAAATACATTACAATATTCAAAAAACCTTAAATCACTAACAATTGCAAGTACAAAGTCATATCATAATCAGTTCAAAGAAATACAGACTGTCTTCAGGAAAAATCTTTTCTAGTTATTGAACTTTGAAACTTACAAAACAATTTAACTTCTTCCAATACACAAAAAGAAAGACAAAGAATGTCCATTTAAATTATGTTAAGGAGAAATTGAGATGTTAAACATGAGCCATGGATCCTCTACAGTTCAGCAAAACTGCAGGGCATCCTCCATTTCATTTCAAAGCCTGAGAGTCATTCTTAAGATGATGGTTTCTTCTTCTTGGGGCCACATGGGAACCTGCACTTTCCACAGGATTGCCCAAAAGCCATTTACTTGGTTCCACCCTTCTCAAGCATCTGGGTGTTGGCCAAGCTCCAGACCTCACCCTCCAAGAGGTTTGGGGTGATTGCACCACATTACCCAATCTTTGGGTTAGAGCCTTAGCACCCCTAGGACAGGGAGGTGAAGACAGCATTGCCCCTAAATTTTGGCATACAGGCTCAACTCTCTCAGAGCAATGAGATGACCACCTGGCCTTCCCTAATCCATGGGGGACATGAGCACCCCTCTCAGACCTATGGGGTGCTGACCTTAACAACCCTAATTTTTGAGGAATGTTCTCCACACTCCCTGTACCCTGGGGTGGCAAGAATCATCCCAAACATTGCTTGGGAACATCCACCCTCTTCAATTGTTGGGTAAAATTCACCCTCTCTGCACCTTGGATAGGCAAAACTCTCCCAGAACATCAAGTGGAGGCATCCACCCTCTTCAACCTCCCAGGCAAATTCACCCTTTTTGACACATGGGTGGGGTTACATTCTTGGCCCAAGGCAATGTGTTAATTCCATGTCTCAACTTCCATGGTTTTCTCCTTAAAGCTGTTTCTCCTTCAATGTCTCCTTTCCATGTCCTTTTTAGTCCAAGTGAACAGTGGTTTTGTTCATACAACTCTCTTAAGCAATTTGTTGGTTTAGCATGCAGGAAGCAGGGGTCCAAGCCATCAGACAATAAGGCTTTCCACAAGTCTTTCCTACATAACTCCATCTCTAATTCTGATTTACAATTTCCAGGTTTAGCTAAATGTTCAAATGGGGCACTTTGAATTGGACACTTAATTTCCAGAAAGTTGGAAGTTCCAGAATCAGTCTCTCTTTTCTTTGTGCCCAAAAGTTCAGTCCTTAGTGTATTTCTTTCATCTAGTAATTTGGTAGAAGCTACAAGGAGAAGCCAAGCCAAATTCTCCCGGTTTACTTTGGAAAGTACTTCAGCTAAATGTTCAGGTTCACCATTTTCAAATTCTGTGTTCCATATAACAACAGGAATTAATCTTGCTAAGTTCTCTGCAACTTCGAAACACAGATCACCATTCCTACAGTTTCCAATAATAGTTTCATCATTTACTTCTAAGGCATCATAAAAAGTCTCTTTCGCATCATTCTGACAATTGTTTCTTTCTAAGGCCTTATCAGAAAGAACTTTACGCTCCAAATTGCTATCAACAGTGTCTGCAAAGCAATCTAGGCCTTCTCCATCAAGCATTTCACAATTCCTCCAAAAAATACCCCTTACCTATTTATAAAACCATTCCAACATTTTGGTAATTGCAAAAAGCACTACCCCACTCTTGGTACCAATTCTGTATTATTAGGGGTGCCTTTGCAAATACACCAATAATTGGTCTTTTTAAAGGGTATTTGTACCAGGCCACTAAGCATAAGTTTTTTCCCTCACCAATATCCACATGTTGGAGCAAGACAGATGCCAACATCTGCTAGGGTTCAGGCTTTGGGTTCCTCTCCTGCTGGGGCTGCATTTATCTCTGGGATTAGTACTTCTTCTACAAGGTCAGCTGTAGTGTATCAGGTGAATGGTCCTCTCCAACCATCCAAACTGTATTTAAAAATCTTCTCAAATCTGCTCCCTCTGTCTTTGGCCCTGCTTTTTATACTTGAGACCACACCCACCAATGGGTGAGGCTCAACACCCTACTGATACATCCCAGTCAATGCCCTATACATAACCCAATCATGCCCAGATAAACAGATCAGTTTACAAGCATGATTCAATTTATATTTTTGGAATTCATAATTAGATAAAACTGTCAAATGATTACAACATTTAAAGGATTTCAGTAAAGTTTCAGAGTATAAGATCAATGCTCAAAAAGCAATGGCATTTCTGTACAGTAATAATGAGCAATCTAAGGAAGAAATTAAGGAAAACATACCATTTACAATAGTGACTAAAAGAATCAAATACCTAGGACAAAATTTAACTAGAGATGTAAAGGACTTATCTACAGAAAACTACACAACACTGTTAAAAGAAATCAAAGAAGAATTAAATAAATGAAAGAATATTCCCTGTTCATGGATAGGAAGACTATTTATCATCAAAATCTCTATCATACCCAATCTAATCTACAGATTTAACGAACTCCCAATAAAAAAACCAACACTATTTTTTTAAAGATTTATTTATTTATTTTTATTACATATCCCCCCCCCCCTTTCTGCTTGCTCTTGCTGGGTGTCCATTCCTGTGTTCCTCTCTATCTGCTTTGTTTCCCCCCATTGTGGTGACATGCTGAGACTGGTCACCACACAGGTGGCTTTGCCCCACTTGTGGGAGGCTTCTGCTTCTATTCATGGCCAGCTCTGCTTCAGTTCATGGGTGGCTGGCTGCACTCCATTTGCAGGTGACCTGCCCTGCCTGTGGCAGCTTTGCCCTGTCTGTGGCAGCTTTTTGCCCTGCCCATGGTGGCTCCACCCACCCACGGTGGCTTGCCCTTCTCAAGGTGGCTTGTCCTTCTCAATGCAGTCTGACTGCTAGGATAGGTCCCCAGGAACCGAACCCGGGGCTTCCCATGTGGTATACCAGTGCGCTATCCACTGGACTATATGGCTGGACCAACACTATTTTTAAATGAGTTAGAAAAACTAACCACAAAATTTATTTGGAAGTGTAAGAAACCCCAGATCACAAAAGACATATTGAAAAAGAAAATGAAGTTGTAGGTATCACGCTACCTGACCTTAAAATATACTACAAAGCTAAAGTGGTCAAAATCACATGGTATTGGCACAAGTGTAGACATTTTGAATGATGGAACAGAATTAAGAATACTGATATAGATCCTCACATATACAGTCATCTGATAGTCAACAAAGCCACCAAGCCCACTTACTTGGGAGAGAATAGCCTCTTCAACAAATGGTGCTTAGAGAATTAGATATCCATATCCAAAAGAATGCAAGAGGAACACCATTTCACACCTTGTGCAAAAATCAACTGAAGGGGCTGGCTCAATAGCCCAGTGGATAGGGCGCCGGCATACCACATGGGAGGCCCCAGGTTTGATTCCCGGGGACCTCTCCTAGCGGGCAGACCGCCTTGAGAATGGCAAGCTGCCATGGGCAGGCCAGAGCCACCATGGGCAGGGCAAAGAAGGTGCCACGGACAGGGCAAGAGCCACCACGGGCAGGGCAGCTCACCCACGGATGGAGCACAGCCAGCCACCCGTGAACTGAAAGCCGGCCATGAACAGACGCAGAGACCGCCCACAAGCGGGGAAAGCCGCACCTGCATGGTGACCTCTCTCAGCCCGTCGCCACAGCGGGGGGAGTGGGGAAGAGGGGAGATATGTAATAAAAATAAATAAATCTTAAAAAAAAATCAACTGAAGATGGATCAAAGACCTTAGTATAAGAGTCAAGACAATAAAGACTTTGGAAGATAATGTAGGGTGGCATCTACAGGACATTGTGATAGGAAATGGTTCATAAACTTAACACCAAAAGCATGGGTAGAAAAATTTAAAAAAATAGATAAATGGAATCTTCTCAAAATTAAAACTACTCCTCCCAAGGATGTTATCAAGAAAGTAAAAAGGCAGCCTAAACAATGGTAGAAAATATTTGGCAATGATATAGCTGTAAGAGCCTAATATCCTGCATATATAAAGAAATCCTACAACTCAAAAATTAAAAAGACAAAAAAAAAACATTAAAAAATTGGAAATGACCTGAAACAACAATTTTCCAAGAAATTATTACAAATGTCTAAAAAGCACATGAAAAGATGCTTGAAATTGCTAGGTATTAGGGAAATGCAAACCAAAACTACAATGAGATACCATCTTACAGCCATTAGAATGGTGGCTATTAAAAAACAGCAGACTATAAGTGTTGGAGAGGATGTGGAGGAATGGGAACCCTCTTCCACTGCTGGTGGGATTGTGGAATGGCAGAGCCATTCTGGAGGACAGCTTGGCAGTTCCTCAAAAAACTAACTATACAACTTCAATATGATCCAGCACTTCTACCGCTGGGTATATACCTTGAAGAACTGAAAACAAAGACATGAAAAGTACATTCACATGAATGTTCATAGTATCATTGTTAACTATTGCTAAAAGTTGGAATCAATCCAGGTGCCCCTCAACAGAAGAATGGATAAACAAAATGTAGTATATACATAAAATGGATTATTAGTCAGCCATTAGAAGGAATAAAGTGCTAACACCAGGATAATATGGATGCATCTTGAAGAACTTATGTTGAAGGAAGCCAGGCATTGAAGGATGAACCAGACATGACGTCCTGATATGAATTAAGGAAACTGAACTGTGCCAGAGAGCTATTGTCTATAAGATATATTTTCAAGAAATAGAAAGTGAAGAGGAGGTTGTGAGCCTCATTCATACGGATGTAATCTATGTCAGAGTGATAGAGTGTAGTTTTGTATTGAAGGTATAAGACAGGAGCACAGTGATATTATTGGGTTGGGTGGTGCAGGTTTGACAGGTGGGTAAATTGGGAAGTGTGGGTTAGAAGGTCCAGGATACAAGGGGGGTGGGTTGGGAGAGGGACCAAGTGAGCAATGGGGATTTGTGCATACGAGGTTGATAGTACAGAAATAGGAATGCCCCTATGGCAATATGACAGGGAAGGATCACTGGTTTACAGTGTTGGTTGGGACAGGGAACATTTGGAGCAGGCTTCTTGGGAGTGTGTGTGTTCATTCTGTCATACTATGTTGTTTCAGTGGGTGGAGAGCCACATAATGAGCAGGAAGGAGTTGGACTCCCATCTTTGGGAGGACCAATTTGTTCAGAAATAGACAGTTGGAAGCCTCTCAAGAGGAAGGACTGTTCCTAATAGGTAAGGACACACCAGTGTGTCAAGACCTTTTGTTGCATGTAACTATGAATCTTGTCATCCAAAGAGTCAAGCCGGTGGGGGGGGGGTGAGTAGGAGAAATTGAATACATCAAACAGGGTGTATCTAGTGGTTAGTCAAAAAGTTCTTCATTACCATACAATGATAGGCACAAGTCATGTTAAATATCATCAAAATTTATAAAAGTGTATGGTCTAAAATGTAAACCATACTGTAAACCATTGACAATGTTTAGTAGCTATGTTTCAAACTTTGTATATCAGTTATAACAATGCTACCATCCACATATAAAAAGGTATTATTATTATAAGGAGGAGGAAAGGGGGAGTATGTTGGGTAAATGAGATTCTCGTATTCTGTATGTGAATTTGCTGTGACCTAAAACTTCTTTGAAAACTAAATGAAAAATTGTGGATCACTGGGGAATGAGTGGAAGAAAGTGCCACATTACAAACTGGACACCAGATATTGCAATGATGAAAGCAAAAGTAAAAATATATATATTAAATATATTTTTCAATTTTTACAATCCCAATCTTTTAATTTTATTTTACTTTTAGGTTTTAATAATTTTTTTATGTTTTATCTCTTACATTTATACTCTTCATTATTATTTCATTTTCATATTAATTGTATTCAGCTAATATAATGGATTCATCTTTGAAGAAACTTTGGATCACAGAACGCTTAAAAGTAGAGCGCATGAGGATCATTGGTGTGTGGTGTCAGGGATGGGGGATGCATGGGAGGAAGTTCCTAAGCATAAATATAAAGTATATAAAAATGTTCAAATAATCACAGGGAATTATCACATTGGGTAGAGAATCACTGAACAAATGAGAAAATACTGAATTCCCATCCTCAAGAGCTCTGCCACATTCTATAAGGGAGCAGCTACAGTACTCCAAGTGCAAGTGCAAGGGCAGTGACAGGCAAAGGAGGATGATCCACTGATGGCCCATGATATTGATGACTATCCTTATGAGTCTTTCCTGTAGAAACTGAAATTTAGCCCATTGTTATTGGATGCCTAAGTGTTACCTCCTGAAAGCCTCTCTGCCACTCAAATGTGGCCTTTCTCTAAGCCAAACTCAGTATATGAATGCATTACTTTCTTCCCAGCATGGGACATGCCTCTAGGGGATGAGTGACCCTGGCACTGAGGGATTGCTTCCAATTGCCAACTGGCAACACAACTGGAAAAAGACCTTGAATAAAAGGTGGAAAAGTTAAAGACAAATGAGTTTATATGGCTAAGAAACTTCAAAATTTGCCAGGAGGTCAGTCTGACGTAATGCTTACACACATTTCAGTAGGATCTCATAAAATACCAAACTTGCTATTACCCCAAATAGTGGGGCTTCTGAGGACTCTGGAGACACCCAGGTCCTATGACTGGATGGATATCTCTGGAGTATGGTGCCCTGCCAGTGGGCCTTACTCTAGACTTTGTGCTCCTGAGAGTGACAGAGCTGGGCACAACTATGTATTCCCTGCACATGGCTCATTCAAACCTATACTTGGTGCTAGAGTTTGTAGGTGTACTTCCAGAGACATGAGTCTTTTGGCTTTCTATGTGCCAGCTGTGCCTAGAGACTCAGTTGAGCTGCAACTCCTACTCTACAGCACTTTGGACTCACCCAGGACAACTGGCAGTGAGATGATGATAGACAATTGCCATCCCAATGAATGGTGAGAGTCTTCACCTGCAGTCAGGATAATCCCTTCCATCTTCCCCATGGTATATAAGCCCCCTCTCAATTGGAGGTGGAGTGGACATCACCGTCCCACATTCCTCAGGATTGGGGGAAGTGCTCTGGACTAGAGTGGACTTACTGGTATTCTACTATAGACATATGGTGATTCAAGCAATGGAATAAATTACACATTGATGTGGAGCCAGTGGCCACTGGAGGCTCTGGGCACAGGGAGAGGGAAAAGCAGTTGTAATACAGGGTTTTTTTCAGGACTTGGGAATTGTTCTGAATGACATTACACCAATAGATATAGGCCATTTTATAATAAAATATAACATGTGGAACTGTGTGGGAGAGAATTTTGTCTACAATGTGAACTATGGTCCATGCTTAATGGCAAAACCCCAGGATGTGTTTATCAATTGCAATTAATATTCACACTTATGAAGGATGTTTTTGTGGGAGATTGTGGGAGGTTTGGGAGGTGGGGCATATGAGAATCCCTATATTTCTTGTTTAATATTTATGTAAACTAAGTATCTTTTTAAAAATTAAAAAGTAAATAAAAATTTAAAAAATTATAATTGGTTTTCTTGTTTAAGCCATATATTCCTGTTTCTTAGCAGGGCCTGTATTTTTTTAACTGATTTCTATTCATCTGAATAGTTTGACTTCCTAAATCTAAAGATCAGGTTTTCCCTCTTTTCCAGGGTTTTATTAGAGATTACCTATTTGATAAGTCTTTTCTGTGATTCTTTTGCTGTTGTTGTTACATACCCCCCCTTTCTGCTTGCTCTTGCTGTGTTCAATTTTTTTTGTGTTCTTCTGTGTCTGCTCTGTCTCCCCCCATTGTGGTGACATGCCGAGTCAGCTCACCGTGCAGGCAGCTCTGCTCCGTTTGTGGGCAGCTTTTTGCTTCCATTCACTGACAGCTGGATCATACTCCAAGACAGAACACATGCTAGGCCACAGAACAACTGTCAATGAATTGAGAAAGATTGAGATTATACAAAGTAATTTCTCTGACCACAATGGATGCAATTGGAAATCACGATGGGTCAGAGAATCAGATTAGGCACAAAGATATGGAAGTTAAGTAACACACTCTTAGACAAACAGTGGGTCAAGGAAGAAATCTCAAAACTACCTTGAAATGATATAAAATGTCAACAGAACATATCAAAGTCTATGGCCTGAATTGTGATCTATGTCTGATGGCAAAGCCCCAAAACGTGTGTAACTAACAGAGGCGTTATGCCACACTTAGGGATGTGCATTTTGGGGGTTGTGGGAGGGGTGGGGGTTGGCATATGGGTACTCCTGGAATCTCTGTGTAACATTTGTGTAATCAATGAATCCTAAAAATGTACATAGATATATAAAAAATAAATAAAAAAATTAATTAAATAAAAAAAAAAACCTATGGGATACAGCCAAAGCTGTACTGAGAGGGAAATTAGTAGACATAAATCTGTATAACAAAAAAGAAGAAAGAGCTAAAATTGAAGACATAACTGCACACCTAGAGGAGTTGGTAAAACAACAACAAAAAAGCACCAAAGTAGGAGAAAGAAGGAAATAACAAAGATTAGAGCAGAGCTAAAACAAAAAATAGAAAAGAAGAAAACACTAGAAAAAAAAATCAAAAGCTGGTTCATTGAGAAGAACAACAAAATTGAAGAACACTTAGCCAGACTAACAGAAAAAGAGAGAGAGCAGGTGCAAATACACAAAATAAGAAAAGAGGAATGGAATATTATCACTGACCCACAGAAATAAAGAGTTTCATAAGAAGATATATTGAAAAATTATATGCCAACAAGAATGCAGATTTAGAGAAAATGGACAAATTTGTTGAAACTCACAAGAAGCCTACTTTGATGAAAGAAGATACTGATGGACTCAGCAGTTCAATTACAAGAAAAGAGATAGACACAGTCATCAAAAACCTCCCAACTAAGAAGAGCTCAGGACCGTATGGCTTCATGCATGAATTGCACAAAACATTCTGGAAAGAGCTAACACCAATCCTCCTTAAGCACATCCAAAAAATAGTAGAGGGAATATTTTCTAACTCATTCTATGATGCCATCATTACACTAATACCAAAGTCAAACAAAGATGCCAAAAGAAAGAAAAATTACACGGGCCCGGCTAGATAGCTCAGTGGA
>PVKH010043237.1:0-10738 GCA_004027955.1 Chaetophractus vellerosus | reverse complement strand
ATTACAGAAAAGTTACATTGAATATATAGGGGATCCCATATACCTCACACCCTAGCCCTCTCACAGTTCCCCCTATTAATAACATCTTACATTAGTGTGGTACATTTGCTACAATTGATTAACCAATTTTGAAGCATTACTACTAACCATTGTATATAGTTTACATTATGATTTTCACTTGGCATTGTACAATTTTATAAGTTTTGACAAAATGTATAATGACATGTATCCATTGTTGCAATATCATTCAAAACAATTCCAATGGCCTAAAAATGTCTTATGTTCTAACTATTCTTCCTTCCTCCTCTTCTCAGAACCTATGATAACCAATATCTTTATATCAATGTTGCAAGTTCTTTCTTTACTACAATAATAATAGATCTACTTTGGTCCATGTTTACATTACCTCCTTAAGTTTGTTCATTCTTCAATCTTAAGGATTTTGAGATGGTGATGCCCACACTGCTTCAGATTGAGAGGGTGCTTGGATCTTATGGGGCAGATAGAAGGAGCTCTATTGCTTGCAGTTGTAGATATTCTTTGTTTTGGGGGGATGGAGGTTGTCCATCATCATCATTTTGTTTGTTTTCCTGGATAAGTCCTATTGACTGGAGAGTAAGTTTTGGCTGCAACTCTGCTAATTTCCAGGGTTCAACCAGCATATGTACAGACAAAAGATTTAAGTTTCTGGGACATATATTTAACAGGTATAGTGCTAATTATTCTGTCAAATAAAAGGGGTAGATGAATTCAATGAAAGGAAATTATATCTTTGTTACATTGGGGAAATAGGTTATCATATATTTCAAGGTAAGAGCTACTGATGGGGTTCTGATTTTATGGTATTGTATGCCTTGCCTATAGTGTCTAGATGTCTCTAGATCCCTCAGGAACACCCCTGTTGGAGGCTTTGTTTGTGGTGACAGTTAGTGAGATCTTCCTGAGAAATGCATAAGCATAACCTCTGGAATGAACTCCTGACTCACTTTGTAATCTCTTAGCCATAAAATCTCTTTTGTATGTAATTTTCCCCCTTTTGGTCAAGGTCTTTTTCCAAATGCATAGCTAGTTGGAACCTCAGTTCCAGGGAGGCTTATCCTAGGAGTAATGTCCCATGCCAGGGGGAAGATAGTGAATTTACCTGCTTAGTTTGGGTTAGAGAGAGGACACATTTGAGTTAGAAGGAGGTTTCAACAGGTAAATCTTAGGTAATAGATGTTATTAGGTTAGGTTTCAATTTTACACAAGTAAGGTTCATATCTACAAGCATTATTATTGAGGACTTGATATATTGGTATGATTTCTATTATTGGGCACTGCCTACATACCTTAGAGATACTTTCCACTCTATTAGAGAATGTTGAAGGACTCCTCAAGAAGGGAATTTAATATTTTGTTGGTTATTGTCTGGGTCTCTACCAATGGAGATAACACCCTAGGACCATATGAACACATTCATATTCTATAAAGTCCATGCACCAAGTACAACCTGACTGATACATCCTTTCACCTCTGACACTCTGTGCTTTTGACCCTCCCCTGCCATAGTTGGAAAAGAACACTGCCACAATTGTATTCTCAATAATAGTTTTTTACCTCCCAAAAGTTCACTTTTTCCTTCCTCCAGTCCTCCTTCCAGGTCTATGGATAGCTGAATGTACCTACCCAACCCCGATCACACTCACACTCCAGCAGCAGCATCCCCACTCACATGGCTGTCCACCATGTAATTACTATATGTTCCCTATTTTTCTGATTCAGTAGGTTCAGGACAGTGCACACGAATTGGAATTTTAAATTAATTCCAGATTTTCTTTTTGTTGAGGTTCTAGAAGTCACAGGTTGAGAACCAGTGTTACAAAGCACTGCTTGTAAGTTTTATCCTTATTGTATCCTCTTCATACCGTCATAGCCCAATCCACTGAAACTGTTTTTAAATTCACCAACAATCCAAGTTTCCAAATCCACAGAAGAGTTTCAGTGCCTATTTTACTGATTTATTTTTATCTTATTAGTATTGGGAGCCAATTCTCTACAGGACTCAGCACTTCTTATAAGCAGAGGCATTGAATGCCTTTTTTGTTCTGTGCTATCCATTCAATGGTATATGTATGAGACACTGCTTTGGAAGATAAAGAGATACTCCCCCCATGGAAAGGACAGGTATATTTGCCATCCAGTATAATAAAAAATAATGCCTCTCTCAGGAGAAAATTTGAATAGAGTTCCTGGCAGTCCACTAGAAAAGATCAGGATAGACTGAACCTGATGTTCTTCTGTCACACAAACCCACTATATGCTATGGATCTATCTATGCCCATGTAAATGGATTTTGGGCACATTGGGAACTGATACTAACATACAGCTTATGCTGCCTGCTTGGCTATGAGTAATAAAGTGCTTTGTCTCTGACCCAAGATTATTTTGTCATCATCCATGAAACAGTGGTAGATTATATCCTTATCTTCTAACAAGATAAAACCTCAGACTCTTCATGGTTCTTAACAAGCATACACCCAAATTTTCACATCAAAAATTTAAAAGGCTCTAGTACCCCAGATATTACTATTTAAATATATTCCAACAATTAAAAGAACCAGGTTTTCATGGAGAAATGGCTGATTCTACCTCTAGTGCATAGAAAGAACAAAATTAGACTGAAACCTCTTATGTCAGATAGCAAGAATGTACTCAAAAACTAATGATGAAGGAGTTCCTGGAAATGGCCCTAGAATAAGCAGGCAGGGTTCAATTCTCTCACAAAAACAATGAAGAAAGGAACAAAAGCTGCCATAGGGACCTGCTCTGGGGGTCAACACATCAGAGCTGTGCAATCCCCAGGAAGGTGAGGACCAGAGAGACAAAGAACCCAAAATGACAACCATGAATTACTAAACCTCCTCTGTGGCCAGGAAGGGCACCCATCACCTAGCCTCAAGAAATGCAGCCTGGATAAAACCCCTGGGCCACTGCAGCTGACTGAGTGGGGAAGAGACATCTTCTTCCCTGGGAAGATATAGGGTACAGCAGAGAGAGGCCAGGAGAGCCACTTTGAATCTCAGCTCTAATCAGACCAGAAACTTGCATAAGCAGGGTTGAAAGAGACACCACCATGGAAAGGTTTGCCATCTACTGGCTGGCCATGAAACTGTGAGGAGAAAACTGATTTTAGGTCTCTCTTAATCCCAACCCCTAAGAGAAAACCACATTAGTGACTCCCTGGCCTGATTTTGATTACTTAAGCTGGGCAACTTTAAAGAGTCAGAATAGGGTAAACCAAAATTCAAAGAAAAGACATGAAAAATAAACCACTGGCCAAGAGAGAGAAATTTATCATCAGAGTAAATTCAGCAACATATTCAGATACCTAGATATCAGCAAAATATTACATGCCATACTAGGAAAGAGAAAAAGATGGCTTAGACAAAAGAAAAAAACAAATATCTAGATGAGATACAGGGTTTAAGAAAACTAATCAATGATAATCACAAAATCTCCTAAATTAATTCAAAGATTTGAAAGAAAATATGACAAAAAGATATATAGGATATTAAGAAGACACTGGGGGGAGGCGGCTGTAGCCCAGTGGATAGGGTGCCAGTTCACCACATGGGAGGCCCCGGGTTCAGTTCCTGGGGACCTCTCCAAAGCAGGCAGACTGCCTTGAGAAGGGTGAGCCAATGTGGGCGGGGCAGAGCCGCCATAGGCAGGGCAAATAAAAGCTGCCAGGGCAGGGCAAAGCCACCACAGGCAGGGCAAGTCACCCACAAATGGAACAGATCTGCCAATGAATGGAGGCAGAGCACCTGTGAATGAAAGCAGACCCACCCATGAACGGAGAAGAGCCGCCTGCACAGTGACCTGACTTGGCATGTCGCCGCAGCAGGGGAAGACAGAGCGGACACAGAAGAACACACTGGGTGAGCATAAAGAACAATTTGAAAATTGAAAAGAAAAGTAACAGAGCTTGTGGGAATGAAAGAATGGCATTGAAAATACATTAGAAGCACATTGAAGCAGAGTTGACAGACCAAAGACAGAATTAGTGTTATCAAAGACAAAGCATCTGAACTGGAAATGACAGGAGAACAGAAACAGAAAAGAATGAGGAAAATAGAACAAGGTCTCAGGAAATTGATGGACAACATGATGTGCAAAACATAGACATAATCAGTGGCATAGAAGAAGAGAGTGGAAAAAAGGTAGAAAGAATATATGAGGAAATAATGATAGATCATTTCCCAAACCTTGTGAAAGACAAAAATACCATTATCCAAGAAGGGCAAGTCACCCCAAACAGAATAAATCTGAATAGACCTAATAAAATACACCTTCTTTTCAGAATGATAAATATCAGAAACAAAAAGAGGATTCCTAAAGAAGCAAAAGAAAACAAAACATCACATAAAAGGGAATCTAAATAAAATTAATTGCTGACTTCTCATCAGAAACCATGGAGAAGAGAAGAAAGTGGTTTGGTGTGTTTAAGGTACTGAAACAGAAAAACTGACAGCCAAAAATTCTGTATCTGGCAAAACTGTCCTTAAAAAATGAGGGTGAGTTTAACATCTTCAAGGACAAACAAATACTGATAGAATATGTTACCATAAGTCCAGAATTATAAGAGATACTAAAGGGAGTTCACCAGCCTGAAAGGAAAAACAAGGGTGAGAGACTTAGAGAGGAGTGTAGAAATTAAGATTATTAGGAAGGGTATAAAGACAAACAGTGTTAAGATATAAAAATGGAAAGCCAAAAGATAAAATAAATGAAGTAAGTAATACATTTACAGTAATAACATGAATGTAAATGACTTAAACTCCACAATGAAAAGACATATACTAATAGAATGGATAAAAAATATATATGAGCCATCTAAATGCTTATGCAAGAGGCTCAGCTCAGACCAGTCTCAGATAGCAAAGGTTATATGAGACTAGACCTAGAAACTAACCAATAAATCATACAGGCAGACAAAACCCAAATGTTTTTATGTGTCAATACTTTTCTGTGTATTTCTCCAATACAGAGTCTCTTTTCATTAACATAATCATGATGTATTATCAGATTTATAACAGTTATCATTTTATTATCAGATATATACTATCTCAATTGATTTATAATTATTTTTGTTTTAGAAATAAAATATATTAGAATCTAGATATTTTTGTGGAATCCACTTACATATATTCCAACAATTAAAGGAACCAGGTTTTCATGGAGAAATGGCTGATTCTACATCTGGTGCATAGAAGGAACAAAACTAGACTGAAACCTCAAGTAATTAGTTGTTGTTGAAGTGGGAAAAAAAGGCAGGAAGATCCACTGTGAGAAAGAAGCCAGAAAGAGAATGAAGGGATCTGAGGTCTTTGAGATGGAAGTAAAGTGAGAGATGACACTCAAAGAAGAGAGTAAGACAGAAGTTACCTTGGCTAGAAGGGGACAACAACACACAAACCAGTTTTCAAAATGTTAAACATTTGGAAAAAATATTTTAATAAAATATTTCAATCATACAGAAAAGAATATTATACCAAATTCCAGGTAGAAACAAACCAACCTCTGTGATCATAAATTAATTGCCAAGCTTCTTTATCTCTAGCACCACATAGTCCCCTTCACCATTAATGGGAAGGAAATCCCTAGGCATCTTAGGAGGTGATCCTCAGTGTGCATGATAACATGCATGAATGTTTCTTAAGGTGTTTCAAAAGACACATGTAAGGTGTTATCAAAGGGGGAACTATGAGAAGGGGAAAGGTTGAGGTATAAGGGATTCCCCTATATTTCCTATGTGACTTTTCTGTAACATAATGCTTCTTTGAAAATAAAGCAAAAAATATATAAGATACTGGGAGAACATATAGAGGAAATTGTAACTGTACATAAAAGATAACATATCTCATGGTAAAGAAAAACACACAAAAATTGTTTTTTTTAACATTTTTACATTTTAAATTTTAAATTTTCATATTTTATTTGTTTTTTATTATTATTATTTTGTTTTTTATTATTTTTAGTCATTTTTTGTTTCTGTGAAGGTTTTGGATTACAGAAGGGTCACACATTTTGGGCAGCAGAAGATGACTTGTGTAGAGTGTCAGTGATGGGGAAAGTGTTGGGAAGGGTTACCTGGGACATGCCTTTATAGCCTATGAATATGTTCAACTGATCATGGGATGTGGTCTTGGTGGGTGGAGACTCAAACAATACCTGAAAGTCCATTGAATTCCCATTCTGGGAAGTTCTGCTACGTTCTTTGATAGAGTGGCAAGAATCCCTAGAGTATGAGTACTGCCTAGTGAAGGAGGACAGACCAATACTCCATGCCCTTGACAAAAATGGTTGTACTTATGAACCATGTTCTTGTGAAATGGAAATATCGCTTAGTATTATATATTGCTTAAGAGTTACATCCTGAAAGCATCCTTGATGCTCAAATATGGCCTCTCTCTAAGCCATATTCATCATATAAACTCACTGCCTTCCTTCTGCATGGGACATGACTCTTGGGGATGAGCCTCCCTGGCACTGAGGGATTATTACCAAGTGCTAGCAGGTGATGCATCTGGAAAAAGACCTTGACCAAAAGGGGGGCATATTAAATGCAAATGAGCTTTTAGGGCTAAAAGATTTCAAAGTGAGTCGGGAGGTCCTTCATGAGGTTATGCTTATGCACATCTCAGGAGGATCTCATTGAATGCCACAGTAAAAAGTACCTCAAGCAGGGGTGCTCCTGTGGACTCTAGAGACTCATTAGAATTCTTTAGAATTCTTGGTCCTCTGGGCCTGCGACTACAGACAAAGGGGGCTCCAGGGATCTACTACCAGGAAATGGGAGAGAGAGGGACACAGTCTAAGGCTGACTCAGGTTCTGATCCATGAATTTGGTATGCTGTGCCCCACGAGCCCTTCCAGGCCAGGTGAGACCACACATGGTTTGCCCTGAGAGCCACTGAAGGACTGGAGAAATCCAACCCTCACATTCTCCCTCTCTTCTAGCCTGGGTTAATTGTTGAGGACTCCACAGGAGACACAGCCTAAGGATGACTCAGCTTTTGACTCATAAATTTGATCTGCTGTGCCCCAAGAGCCCTTCCAGGCTGGGTGGGGCTATGCCATTGTTTGCCTTGGAGCCTGCAAAGGGCTAAAGATAAACAACCCTCCCAATCTACTTCTCTACTAACAGGAATTGATTGTTCAGGACTCAGAGGGGAGTAGAAATATTTCTTAGGCAGGAAAAGGTAGGGGGCTCCCAGAGAAGTGTGGAGAACTGTCTCAGACAAAGTATGAATTTCAAGGATCCTAGTGTCCAGACAGGAAGCTATATCACATTGATCTGGTATGTGTTGCAACAAATACAATCTGACTAGGCATTGCATTGAGAGCTGCAAAAGAGTGCCATCTCATTGCAGGCAAAGGAAGTGCACACAAGAAAATTAAAACTAAGTAAGAGAGGCTTTTTCTGGTCCCTATAGCCTCCCTGCCCAATGCCCTAGGAAACAATTCTACAACCAATTACTGGGTCCAGTGCCCAGCTTTGAGCAACCAGCAGGATAATCCTAACAATCCAGGTAAAGTGAGAAATTAAAGACCTGTGGTAACTCATGGCCCCCAGCCACTAAATCCCTATAAAAGAGAAAGAAAGTGAGCATCAGAGTAAAGTACACCCTAACCAAATGCCTAAACACCAGCAAAAAATTATGAGTCATACTAAGAAAATAGAAGACATGGCCCAAGAAAAGGAATACATCAAAGTCTCAGAAGAGATGCAGAGTTTGAGAGAAATAATCAGTGACATGAGCACAAATTTCCAAAATCAAATTAATGAGTTGAAAGGCAATATAGTTAAAGAGATAAATGACATCGAGAACACATGAGTGAATGCAGGAAGAATTTGAAATCCTGAACAGAAAAGTAAAAGAGCTCATTGGAATGAAAGACACAATAGGTGAGACCAAAAACACATTTGAGAATACAACAGCAGACTCAAAATGATGGAAGAAAAAATGAGTGATACTGAAGGCAGAACAGCTAAAATTGAAGAGAGAAAAGAAAGGAAAAAATTGATCAGGGGCTCAGAGAGTTAAACGACAACACAAAATGCAACAACATACAAATCATGAGAGTTCCAGAAGGAGGAGAGAAGGGAAAAGGGGCAGAAAGAGTATTTGAGGAAATAATAGATGAAAAATTTCCAACTCTCATGGAAGAAATGAACTTTCATGCCCAAGAAGCACACCATACCCCAATCAGAATAATTCCAAATAGAACTAAGCCAAGACACATACTACTCAGAATGTCAAATGTTAAAGAAAAAGAGGAAATTCTCAGATGAGCAAGACAGAAGAAACGATCACGTACAAGGGACACCCAGTAAGACTTAGAGCAGATTTCTCCTAGAAACCATGGAGGTAAGAAAACAGTGGTATGATAAAATTAGGAAACTGAAAGAGAAAAACTGCCAGCCAAGAATTTATTATCCAACAAAACTGTTCTTCAGATATGAAGGTGAGTATAAAATATGCACAAACAGAAAGTTTGCAAAAAAGAATCCACCTTTGCAGAAAATATTAAAGGATGCTTTAGAACCTAATAGAAACAGACAGGAGAGACAGGCTTGGAGAACAGTATAGAAGAAAGAATAGCAGAAAGAATAACCAAAAGAGTGAAAGACAAACAAAAACAAGATGACATAGGAAAACTGAAGAATAAAATAGAGGATGTCAATAGTGCATTTAGAGCAATATCATTTAATATGAATCGATTAAAGTCCCCAACCAAAAGACAAAGGCTGATAGAATGGATAGAAAAACATGAGCCATCCATATGCTGCTTACAAGAAACTCACCTTAGACCTAGGAATACAAACCAGCTGAAAGTGAAAGGATGGAAAAAGATACTCCACTTGAATGGTAACCAGAAAAGAGCAGGGGTAGTTATACTAATATCAGAAAAAAACAGATTTTAAATGTGAAAATGTTATAAGAGATACAAAAGGCCATTATATATGAATAAAAAGGGACAATCCACCAGGAAGATAAAACAGTCATAAATATCTACTATCTAACCAGAGTGCCCTAAAATAAATGAGACAACTCTGGCAAAACTGAAGGGAGAAATAGACACTTCTACAATAATCGTTGGAGACTTCAACACCCCACTCACATCATTAGATAGAACAACTAGACAGAAGATCAATAAGGAAACAGAGAACTTGAACAATATGATAAAAAAGTTAGGCCTAACAGACATATACAGAACACTGCATCCAAACTCAGTAGGTAATACATTCTTCTCAAGTGCTCATGGATCATTCTCCAGTTTAGAACAATGCAGCTCTCAATAAATGTAAGAGGATTGAAATTATACAAAGCACCTTTTCAGATCATAATGGAATGAAATTAGAAATCAATAATAGACAGAAAAAAAGTGAATTTGCAAATGTGTGGAGACTGAACAACACATTCCTAAATAATCAGTGCCTCAAAGAAGAACTTGCAAGTAAAATCAGTAAATATATTGAGACAAATGAAAATGAGAACAGAACATATCAAAACTTATGGGATACAAAGAAGGCAGTCTTGGGAGGGAAATTTATAGTCCTAAATGTCTATATTAAGAAACAAGAAAGAGTTAAACTCAAAGATTTAACTGAACAACTAAACTAGAAAAAGAACAGCAAACCAATCCCAAAGCAAGCAGAAGGAAATAAATAATAAAGATTAGAGCAGAAACAAATGAAAATGAGAACAGAAAAACAATGGAGAAAAATAAACAAAACCAAAAGCTGGTTCTTTGAGAAGATCAATAAAATTGACAAAACCCTAGCTAGACTAACAAAGAAAAAATGAGAGAAGACGCAAATAAGTACAATCAGGAATGAAAGGGGGAAGTTACAAATGACCCCATAGAAATAAAAAGAATCATAAGAGAATATTATGAGAAACTATATGCCAACAAACTAGACAACCTAGATGAAATGGACAAATTTCTAGAAACCCACAACCAACCTACACTGATGCTAAAAGAAATACAAGAACTTAACAGATCAATCTCATTAAAGGAAATTGAATCTGTCTTCAAAAATCTCCCAGCAAATAAAGGTCCAGGACCAGATGGCTTCACGGGTGAATTCTACCAAGCATTTTGAAAAGAATTAACACAATTCTGTTTAAACTCTTCCAAAAAATTGAAGAGGGAGGAAAATTACCCAACACATTTTATGAAGCCGACATCACCCTAACACCAAAGCCACATAAAGATTCTACAAGAAAAGAAAATTACAGACCAATCTCTCTAAGAGCACAGATGCAAAAATTCTCAGCAAAATACTTGCAAATCGAATCCAACACTGTATCAAAAGACTTATACATCATGACCAAGTGGGATTTATTCCTGGTATGCAAGGCTGGTTCAACATAAGAAAATCAATCAATGTAATGCACTACATTAACAAAATGAAGGAAAAAATGACATGATCATCTCTGTTTTGGTCAGCCACAGGAGTGCCTTTTGAAATATACCAAAGATTGGTCAGTCTTTATAAAGGGTATTTATTTGGGGTAGAAGCTTACAGTTACCAGGCCACAAAGCATAAATTTCTTCCCATACCCAAGTCCACGTGTTGGAGTAAGATGGCTGCTGACGTCTCCAGGGTTCAGGCTTCCGGGTTCCTCTGTTCCCGGGGCTGCGTTTCTCTCCGGGCTTAGCTTCTGTTTCCTTCACGAGTTCAGCT
>PVKH010043236.1:0-10742 GCA_004027955.1 Chaetophractus vellerosus | reverse complement strand
TTTGGTCACAACCACTCACCCACAAGCCCCAAGGGTTCATCAGGTCCCCCTTGCACCTCCCTAAAGCATCCTGGGCTCTCCAACCTGCCCCTCTCAGTTCTCCCAGCCAACAACCCTGCACCACAAAACCCAACAATATCACCACCCACCTGTCTCATCCCCCCAACATGCAACCACACTGCATCACCTCACCACAGATTACCGGATATCCATATGCAAGAGAAAGAGAGAGGAACACCACCTCACACCCTATACGAAAATTAACTCAAGGTGGATCAAAAATCTAAATATAAGAGCCAAGACCATAACATCCTTGGAGGATAATGTAGGGAAGCATCTACAGGACCTTGTAATAGGAAATAGTTTCATGGACTTCACACCCAAAGCACGAGCAACAAAAGAAAAAATAGATAAATGGGATCTCCTCAAAATTAAAACCTTTTGCACCTCAAAGGATGTTATCTAATTTGTTTCTTACTATAGATACTTTGCAACCAGTGTGTCAATCAAACTATACTCTTTGCTCCTTTTGTCCTTTGCTCATTTCTAGTTTCTAGTCATTTGCTCAGAATGTCCACTCCATAGAATATGCCCTCTATAAATTTCTTTTATTTAAAATCTGCTAATTTCTTAGAATCCAACTAAAATGCAAACACTCCTCAAAAACTGTTTTCTGTTATTCCTACCTGTTCTGATATATGTATATCTTACTCTATTCTGTGCTTCCACAATCCTTTGTACTTCCATAGCTGCCTTTACTTCGTTTACTTCTCTTTGCCTTATATGATCCACATTTGTGCACATGCATTTCTCACTAGGGAATAGCAATTATGGAATGTTCACCTTTGAACATATTACAGATATTTTTTTTTAGATTTATTTTTTTTTAATTTATATATCCCCCCCTTGCTGCTTGTGCTTGCTGTGTTCATTTTGCTTTTTGCGTTTTTCTGTGTCTGCTTCTCTCCCCCTGCTGCGGCATCCCGCTGAGTCAGCTAACCGCACGGCAGCTTGCCTTCTCCAGGAGGCCCCAGGAACCAAACCCAGGGCCTGCCATGTGGTAAACCAGAGCCCTACCAATTGAGCCACAGCTGGTTCCATATATTTCAGATATTCTATAAAGAACAGTTGTATTAGTTTTTTAACTGACTCCCTAACCAAAAGTGAATTTTTTGGCTGTACAATTTGCCTAAAGACTTAAAATTTCCACTTGAGGCCTCTCTAATGATTTTACTTAACCAGAATTAAAAGTGTATGTATTGAATTTTTATTTAGAGACGAACTATATCTCATGCTTTTTCTTGAGCTAGCCGTCTAATAACTTTTGTTTATATACATCATTATATTTTAAAAAGAAACACCATTCTTTTCATCGAAATGGTGTCAAAGTTCTATCATCTGTGGACAGACTTGGTAGAGTATGAACACCTTATAAAAGTTACTCTTTACTGGTCAAGTTTATATTAGAGAAAAAAGAAAAAACATGCCACATTTTGTTATTTAAAAAGATTTAGATGATTAATGAAAGAATTAGATTTTCTTTAAAGTATAATTTCTTTGTCAAAATTCACCATATTGTTATTAATTTCTTGCACACATGTATCACAGTTATTTTAATGTCCTTGTAAAATAACTACAATATCTGAATCTCCTATAATGAAATGTATAATAATATTTTAATTCATAAAGGATTATTTTGCTTCTGGCTGCCAGTTAGACTGAAGGTACATCAAAATGCTTTAATCTGGACTTTACTTCTGTGAGTGTCGATCTGTAATCTATTCAACTTATCCATAAGGTTTATATATTCATGCATCAATTGTAAACCTAGGTTACTTATAAGAATCTTTCATCTTTGGTAGGTTTTTTGCTCTAATCGTTATCTTTCCAGCCCCATAAGAATTCCAATATTTCCATTCAGTTCTTCATCCTGTCATCTATGAATGGAACTGGAAAATGATCTAATGGGTAGAATTAAGAAAAATATTGGCACAACGTTCATGGGCTTTGCTACTCTCTGGTTTCTTACTACCTTTTTTTCTCCCAAGGCCATGGTGCCTTAGAAACTCTTCATTGCCTTCAAAGAGATTTTTAAAATATATTTTTTCCAGATTGTATACTTCCCCACAGATGCGGAGTGGCTTTGAAGCAGAACATGTATACATCATTGATATAATTCTTCGTATAGTCATCTATAAACATGAGACAGCTTTAAAAATGAAACATAAAAATTCTTACACATAAAAATAACAAATGAAAAGTGAAGTATTTTATTAGATTGATCCTGATTAGGCTGTATTCTATTTATAGTTCCCATTAATATTTTTAATTAGACATTCAAAATAAGTACTGGAATTATCTACAGTATTAAAAAAGACATCTAATGTATCTATCTATTTCTTGGGAACTGATATTAGCACACTAACTCATTACTGATTTTTATTACTAGTCACCTAAATTTTATTTCATTAATTGGTCAGTTATTGAGTTTGCATAGCTTTCAAGCTAAAGCATTTAATAAGCAATTTGATGATACCAAATACTATTAAATGTTTTTTTAAACTTCACTTAGTGTTATTTGTTTTAGTTTTCTAGGATGTACAAACAAATACCATGCAGGGCTGACTTAAACAGTGTGACAGAGGAGCCAATGATCATCAGCAGCCAACCCAGGAATGCCAGTCTTCAGGAAGAAAGCATCACTGTACTGGTAGGTGGATTTGGACTTTCTTTTAAACTCAAAACAATGAGTACATACATACCCATTTCCTTTCATCTCCTGCCATTTTGGCCAGAGAAAGAAAATGAAAAGGAAAAAAAAAAAAAAAAAAGAAAAGAAAGCTGTTTGTTTTATTGCCTACAAGTTTGGATAGCCAAATTTTTACTGCTTATGTATTGAAAAGAATTTTCTCTTTTACCTGTAGCATAATGAGGATTTCCATACTATGCTAAAATACTACATACTGCCAATAGCTCAATTATATATACTTTATAGTTCATTACCTAAACCATCTCTCTCCCTGAGAAATCCAGAAATTTAGCTATGCCTCATTGACTCACAGTAGATATGCCAGTCTGGATGGGATTTTTTAAAGAAAAAATTATAGAATTAAAATCAAGTGCACTCATTTACATATATATGACACTAGTGTTCTTTTCTATCACTTTACTGCACCATAGGTCTTGTTAGTCCAGCAAATCCTGCCATATTTGTTGAAAGAAGATTCTGAAGTGCAAGATCTGATCCCTGTCTCTGAATTAGCCTTCTTCTAAGCCAACCTTATTCAAGTCCACAGTTAGTTCTCAAGACTACAGCTGTAAACCCACAGGAGAGTCTTCTTCACTCTATAAAGTATCAATATAGTCGATATTATTTTCAACTGTGTATCTTTGTTCCAGAGAGAAGCTTGTGGTTATACCAGAACTTAAGGATAATCACCATAGCTAATACCCCATTACCCAACCAATGATGGTTTCTCTAGAATATTCGATGCATGTCAGGACAACCATCATTATTAATGTTACTATGGTTTTTATGATAGGAATTTCAACCACAACATGGAAGAATAATTCTTCCATTCTGCAAATTCTTTAATATCTTACACAGTAATATATGTCATGGCTCCATGTAAAAATGTAAAAACAAAAAAAAAAATCAGACCTTACCTAATCCATGAAATTTGACTTATCCATAAATTAATACCCAGGACATATAATTTCCACCAATAAATTTATTGTGGGAACAATTAGTCTTCTTCTACCACATAGCAGGTTCCAGTTGGTTTGATAACAGGTTAATAACTGATTATCCCCCAGAACTTGTCACCAAAGTTATCTTTATTATAACCTCAGCAGCAAAGATGACTATATCTTAATGAAGGCATCAAGCAAGGCATGTATTGGTAGGCAAGCAAGATCTTTCCAAATTCAGTGGTCACTTAACTGATTTTAATTTAAGGTGGTTTAACTATTTCCAAGAAAAGAATTTTGTAAAAATCCAAGTAATCTTAGGCATGACTTTTAAAAGTAGAATATTTTTATTTGTTTTAATTTATCTATAAAATGAGAAAACTCCAAATAATTCTGGAGATTTTCCCCCAAATCAAGCAAGGTAGTTATGTAGAATATGAATAAATATATCTAAATTATGTTAACATCTTCACTCACATATCGATCATGGTATCAAAATTGGTTCAATATTTACAATGTAAACCATAAAAATGAATGAATTTTCCTTCATTTTTTTGTAAGCAAATTAAACAATTCAGTCAAAAAAATCATTACAAATGGTGATTGGCATTCAAATTCTTACTCTTTACTCTATGGATCTAAACAGTATTTATGTTTTCCATTTTACCATGCCAAAAATTTGTACTTTTGCAATACTTAAATTGGTATTTTTCTATGGTACATTTTCATATTCAATTACCAGGCAAATATTACAATAGTTTCTATCACATATGGAACTTACCTTTCTACTTATCTGAAACTCTTGAATGTTTACATATTTTAAATATTGCTACTTATCTTTTCCAAGTTGACTATTTGAATAATTATAAATGATTTTAATGTATAAACTAAAAATCCCAAAAGTACAGTGTTTTAAATAGGTTATATCAGACAAAGTTACAAATCATTCTGTAAGTTTAGTAGCCTATTGATCTATCAAAACTCACTATTTGAACAAGGTAATTTTAGTCTTCATAAAAAGTTTACTCTTCCAAAATTAAATTGTTTTTATAACATTTTCAGTTGAAGATTTACATCCTTGTATATATTTTTTCAAATTTATTTAGGTAGTTGCTATTAAATTGTGCTTGCTTTATTATAAATCTACTAAAATTAAACTTACTTAATAGACCATCAGAATATAAAATGTCAGTATGCCAAAACATAAATACAATTTCCCTTGTAGAAAGTGAGGGCTTTATGCAAACTGGTGTTTAGATAATCAAGAAAATCACTAATGAGTTACCAGGAGATTGGAAAACCAAGCTAAAATATGAATTTGTTTAGAACTGACAGTGCCAAATTAGGTCTATCAGGATCACAATAAAAGATACAGAGAGTGCGCAGTAGTAGGCTGATTACTTGTCTCCACATAAGATGGCTTAGGTCTCATTGGAAACAATTAGGGTTAAAATTTCATTTACATGTCTCTATTGCTACTCACATATTTTTATACATATGCAATATTTGGAATTTTAGGAATTACCCCACTTATAATACTTTCATAAATACACACGTGTGTGTGTGTAGGACTGAAACTGAAACAAAACAGTAAATCTAATTGCAGAATGTTTTAAATTCATAAAACCTTTAATCATTTGTCAGAAAATGTCTTTGTAGGGAAAATCCATCTGCTTTCCTTCCACCTTCCACTTTGTGAGATTCAGCTTAGCAAGGTTTGTTAATCCTAGGAAATATTTTCATTATCTTAACCCTTAAACTTAAAAGTACAGTTAAGAATTATTCACAACAGTCACAAAATTTTCTTCTAACTGATTGGTGTCTGCTTTCAAAGAACAATCATTTGTAATCTTACGATATGATGGTGGATAAGCACCAGTTTGTTCCTGTTAACCTTTCCCTTAACTCCACAATTTGTTTACAATAAAAACAAATCAGTCAATACTGTTGTAATTTTCATTAGTGACACAGATTTTCTCTCTGATTCAAAAACAAAGCTTGGTTGATGTGCTCATTAAATTTTGACTTTTTTTGGTCCCCACACAGTATTAAAACAGCATGTGTGATCCTTTCTAAAGAAAACTGGAGGATGATACAAATCAAAACTAGAGTCTAGCATCCCGAATATGCTCTTGAGAACCATGATTGGATTCCTCCGCTGAGTCCATTTTGGCTCTCAGATTTTATGTGTATATGGCAACTATGCAAAGCCAGATGCCGTTTTGTGAATATTTTCCCACTTTAAGAAAAAGAGAGTGACAGGCAATAACTCCAGCAATGAATAGATCTTGAATCCATCTAGTTTTAGGTAACAACTGAGTAAATACGGACAAATATTGATTACTGCTCTAGAAACAATTGCTTTCTTATTTTATTCTTGGGTCCTTATACTTGGCACAAGAAGCTAATACATTACTACTCCTTTACCACAAAGATGTGCAAGTTTATTGCTCAGAAATTATGAATGTGTTTCAATTATTTTATAAAACATCTGGGTATGTATGATATAAAAGGAATTTAGTTAGCTCTACTCTACCCAATGTAAACCATGTAAAATTTTTCTTTTTCTTCACTGCATAGCCTACCATTAATTTTATTAACAAGCTCAATCTGCAAATAAAAACAAAATCCTTGAATAATGGCAAAGGTTAAATCCTCTCTAAGCAAGAAATTTATATATATTTTTAAAAGGTCAAACTAATTTAAAGCACAAGGTTATTCTCTTTCAGCCACTTTCATCCACACCCATTTGTACAGCTATTTGTCTGAAGACAGACTACCATCTAATAAGATGAAGGAAAACAAAAGAGCAACAATCACTGTCAGAGGTCACTATTGAAAAGACTTTTAAAAGTTCTAATAATAAAACTAACAATATATGACATGCATAAATGCTGACAGGCAATATTTATCAACTGCTCTTGGAACACCTACTACTTTTGTAGGACAATTTTCATTGCTGTGATAATTTGAATTGCCACCATCAAAATAGCATTACTGAGAGCTGATTATTACATAGTGCCATGTATAGTGCTATATCTCAAACAAATGACATTGTTCCTGCCTTTTAAATACATCAGGGCTGAATGAAGAATATTAGTGAAAACAAATACAACATCTTCATATCATTGAAAGGTCACTAGCAAATTTTATCATATGAATTAAAAAATTATAGGTCAACTCAAATATATAAAACAAATAAATTAGTGTTGATACCTCACTTTGTCAAAGGCTTATTGAAATGTTCCCTTAAAAAACAAGGATTATTGTAGCACCCAATGTAAGTGAATTTATAAACATACAACAAAATCTTAAACTTTTAATAACAATTCTACTAGTTAAACTTATAAACTATATGTCCACATGAAATTTTGCTTTATTGAGTCTTGGATGGAAATAAAGAGGTCATGGAAGAATATTGCATAGAAAGGAGAACAATACTTTTTAAATATTTTTTTTAAATAAAAGTATCATTTTAAAAAAAAGATATTTTATTGAGAAGTTATTTTCTACCCCAAATTTTCTTTTAGCCCAATTTAAACTTCCAGCACTTACTTTCTTTTAAAGCACTATGGTATAATCACATAAGTTGACGCAGAAGGGGAAAATGTTCTTTTAAAATTGTTCTCTCTTCCTTTCGACACCAGGCAACTGGGTTACATTTTCACTCTCTAACAGAGTAATGAGTAGGGAATTGAGTCATTTCAAACTATACATCTCCTAGGAAATACATAAAAAGAAATCTGGAAGTAAAGAAACTATTTTAGCTATTAAAACCTCAATAATTGGGGCCGGCTCGATAGCCCAGTGGATAGGGCGCCGGCATACCACATGGGAGGCCCTGGGTTCGATTCCCGGGGACCTCTCCTAGAGGGCAGACCGCCTTGTGAATGGCAAGCCGCCATGGGCAGGCCGGAGCCGCTGTGGGCAGGGCAAGAAGCTGCCACGGACATGGCAAGAGCCGCCACGGGCAGGGCAGGTCGCCCGCAAATGGAGCGCAGCCAGCCACCCGCGAACTGAAAGCCGGCCGTGATAGGACGCAGAGACCGCCCACAAGCGGGGAAAGCCGCGCCTGCGCAGTGACCACTCTCGGCGCGTCGCCGCAGCGGGGGGAAGGGGAGATATGTAATAAAATAAATAAATCTTTAAAAAAATATAAAAAAATAAAAAAATAAACATACAAAAACAGAAATCCAGAGCTGGAAAGTATTTTCTACCTGGTCATCATCAGTGCCCGTACCCTCCATCAAGTCAAATCATCCTCCAAGTTGGCTTCTGGAATACCAACTCATCAATTCAATTCAACAGGATGGGAAAGAAAATTAAAAGGGTGCATTTTCAATTGAGTAGGTGTCTTTAAGGAGACTTCCTAAAAGTCAGATACAGCACTTCTGTGTACATTTCATTTATCAAAATCTACATCATATGGCCTCACCAACATGCAAGTGTCACCTGGTGATGCAGTATTTTAGCTTGAATTCCCTGATAAATTTGGTATGCCTTTACATGGGAAAGAGGGGAAGGTGGATGTTGGACAGGTATCTTGTACAGACCTTCAACAGAATGTACAGACTTTGAGGAGAAAGCATGACCTTGTATTTGGACCTCTGTCCTCTAAGATCACAAGACAGTTTATTCTCGTTGTTTAAGGGAAACTGTTGTGTGGTGTTCGTCATAGAAGCCTAGTAAACTAAAATACAGACTATGTGATTTGGTCATGTTATTCACCTGTATTCAGTTGTATTATTTTTATATGTTGGTATTAGTATATATGTGATTTTAAATGGCATTTACAGCCGAAGAACTTAGCAATGTTCTTGACATACGGTAGACACTGAATAAATATTATCCTTTCTTCTTATTCTCTATCTTTATCAGCCAGAATCAAGTCAGTAGGAAAAAAACACACCAGTAACTTTACTATATATAATTTTACATAAAGCATTAATAACTGTGTACAAAGTTGTTCTAGGTAACAGAAAATGCCACGTGAGCACTTTTAGTTATCACAGAGGCAGCAACTGCAGTAAGTAACTACCATGGCTGGAAGACAAAAGAGAAAATGTTGGAATTGTTGAAAGTTAGAACCATGGAGTAGGGACCTGAATAGATGAAACTCAGAGCTCTGAGGAGGGGACACTGGTTTTGCAATTCATTGTAGCTGAGGATGCACAATGAGGTTAAGTCTGGTAATGTTGGGAAAACTGTAAAGTGGATTCAGCTGCTGCTTTAGGTTGGAACAGCCGCTGCCAGAGTCAAGGAGCCTTGCTCTGGTGAAAGTCACTGGAAGGAAGCCAAAAGGAAGAAAACAGGAAGAGGCTCCTTCTTCCTCCTTCAGCTTTGCAGTCTTCCAGTACATCCCCATCTTGACACCACAGAACTGAGATTTGTCAGGTCCTCATCATAGCATCAAATAGAAGTACATAGAAAAGAGAAGCAGGTTGGAGTTGAGAGAAATAGTTTGATAAATGGGCTACTTCTCTCATTTTGCAGCTCCCTTCATTTTTATCCTATTTTTCTTAAAGATTTATTTTTTATTTATTACATACCCCCTCCTTTCTGCTTGTTCCTGCTGAGTTCATTCTTGTGTTCCTTCGTGTCTGCTTGTCGCCCCCCCCCCTTGTGCAGCGACCCACTGAGTCAGCTCACCATGTGGCACAAGCTTGCCCTGCCCGTGGCAGCTTTTGCCCTGCCCACGGGGGCTTTCCCTGCTCACAGCGGCTTTGTCCTGCCCATGGCGGCTTGCCTTCTCAAGGTGGTCTGCCCACTCCAGGAGGCCCTGGGAACCAAACCAGGGGCCTCCTATGTGGTAAACTGGCGCCCTACCAACTGGGCTACAGCCGGCCCCTATCCTATTTTTCTTTACTGCTTTATTTCCTTCAACCTTTTCTTCCTTTTTCCTTTATTCATTTTCCTTCCCTTCTTTTCTTCCTTGTGGTTTAGTTTGCTAAGCTGCTCAAAGCAGATACCATGAAATGTGTTGGCTTTAACCATTAGAATTTCTTAGCTTTCAAGCTTACAGTTTTTAGTCTGAGAAAAATGTACAAATCAAGGCATCAACAGATGATGCTTTCTTCCCAAAGACCAGCTGCCAGCAATCCTGGACTCATCTGTCACATGGCAAGGCCCATGGAACCTTCTGCTGGTGTCTCCCTTCTCTTCCAGGTTTCCATGCTTTTAGCTTCTTGCTGTCATGTTTTTCTCTTTTTCTCTATATTCATCTGGTTTATAAAGGACTCCAGTAAGAGGGTTAAGTCTAACCTAGGCCATGCCACAACTGAAATAACCTCATCAAAATGTCTTACTTACATTATGTTTATAACCAGAGGAACAAATTAGCTTTAAGAACACAATTTTCTAGGGGTACACACAGTTCCAAACTAACACACTCCACCCTCTGGACCCCAAAAGACATGTTCTTTCTATATTGAAAAATACGTTCATTCCATCACAATATCCCAAGAGCCTTAAATCATTTCAGTAACAATATTAAGTACAAAGTCTCATCAAAATCAGTTATAGGTGTGTTCTATCCTGAGACGACACAATTCCTCTCAGCCTCTGAACCTGTGAAACTTAGAAAATAAGTTTATCTGCTTCCAATATACACAGGAGAGGCATTCATAGGATGTAAGTTCCCATTGCCTTCGGGAGAAACTGGAAGGGATGCAGAGGTCAGAGTTCCCAAACAGTTAAGAATTCTTGCAGGGCATACTCCATTAGATTGCAAGGCATTAGAGTCATCTATAGAATGATGTTTTGTCCTCTGGGCCAGGTGGAGCAGCAGCCCCACCCTTTCCAGGTGCTTGTGCAGTGGCCATGTTCTCCCAGAACACTAGGATGAAGGCTTCAGGATGTTCAAGCATTGGGGTGATATCCAGGCTATTGGCTACCCTCCTCTCCCCTCCTCTCCCTCCTTCCCTCCCTCCCTTCCTTTCTTCCTTCCTGAGACATCAATCTTGTAAGTTTGAAAAGAGATGTTAACAAGCAATTATTATCTTTTTTTGGGGAGGAGGGGATTGAAACTGGGACCTCGTATGTGAGAAGCTGGT
>PVKH010043235.1:0-10735 GCA_004027955.1 Chaetophractus vellerosus | reverse complement strand
CAATATGATTATATCATAATAACTATACATCTGAATGTCATTTAAAGGAGAAATTTTAGGTGGCATATATGTTACTAAAATAAAAATTTACAAATACAAACATATGACTGTAAAACACAAACAGTGAACCCTATATAAACTATGGATTGTAGTTAATAATACATTAAATACTCTCTCATCAATTGTAACAAATGTACCACATTAATGCAAAATGTTAATAATAGGGGTGGGTATCTGGGAATTCTGAATTTTCTGTGAAACTACAATATCTTTATTAAAAAATAAAGGGAAAGGTCAGCCTCAAAATCCTTGAAACCTTGTTGAGTAACAGTTTTTAAAGCCATTGTGCATGTCATCAACAGGGAAGTCTTGTATTTAAAGAGTGTCCCTGATGGAATTATTGTATTCACGACTGATATAAATCCCAGTGCTTAGACTGAACCTATTTCCACTCAAACATCATCAAGACAGTACAACAAACCATTTGAGTATACCGTTATCCAGTCATTTCTGTGGTAGGATCAGCCACCAAATTCCTTAATTTGTTGTTATAGATTGGTGGTTTCTATTCTGAAAGGCTGTGGATTATAACCACAGTTTATTCCTCATGCTTTCTTTCAATTTCTACGTAAATGAGTGAGATTCTTTCCAATTCTAAGTGGTGATAGAAATGGGAAGAAGTTCAGTGTTTCATCTCACATGTTATAGACTCAGACATTAAGCTCTTTTTGTTTGGTTTGGTTTTGTTCATCAAACATTGATTGAACTTTAGAAGTGTGAATGTGTGCCTGTACTAGTCCGCCAAAGGGGTGACTTTGGAGATATACCAATAATTGGTTGGTCTTTATAAAGGGTATTTATTTGGGGTAGAAGCTTACAGTTACCAGGCCACAAAGCATAAGTTTCTTCCCTCACCAAAGTCCACATGTTGGAGCAAGACAGTTGCCAACATTTGCCAGGATTCAGGCTTTTTGGTTTCCTCTCTTCCCAGGGCTGCAGCTGTAGACTATCCGGTGAACGGCTCACTTGTCTTTTCCTGGGACGTCCTCTCTAACATCCAAACTCCAAAATCCAAATTGCTTCTCAAATCTGCTCCCTCTGTCTTTTGCCTTGCCTTTTATACTTGAGACCACACCAATTGAGGGGCGGGGCTAAATGTCCTATTGACATGGCCCAGTTAACGCCCTAATCATAACCTAATCATGCCCTGATTAATAGATCAGTTTACAAGCATGATTCAATTTATATTTTTGGAATTCATAATTACATAACCCTGCCAAATCATTACAGTGCCCAAACCAACCAAGCAAACATATAGCATTATCAAGTGAGCAAATTATCGCAGTGGTCAGTGTTGTCTAAATATTAAACTCTTTTATCCTTTGCAGTCATAAAATTAACTGGTATAGTGATTAAAGTAGATTATTTTACAATAATAAAGATTTGAATTCTTCCCAAATTAAACTTAAATTCAATGCAATTGCAATCAAAACCCCAGTAATTTTTTGTAGATATTGACAAGCTGATATTAAATATTACATAGAGGTTAAAGGCATTTAAAATATCCAAAAAAATTTCAAAAAATCACAATGTTTTATAAGTTATATTATCTGATTTTAATTATTGGTTTAAAATAGGGGCTAGAATACAGCCCATGGACAAAGTCTGGCTGTGATTTCTTTTTCTACAGCCTAATAGCTAAGAATGTGATTTATATTTTAAAAAGTTATAAAAATAAACAAAAACACATATGCAACAAGACCATATATATCCCACAAAGCATAAAATATTTATGTGGCCCTTTACAATAAAAGTTCGCAGATCTTTGATATTAAGCAGCAGTAATCGAGATAATGTGTTACTACCAAATAGTAAATACATCAAAGGAAGAATAAATGTCAAGAAAGCAAGTTGCATATGGATAGTCAAATTATTGACAAAGAGATTGGTGTAATTCAATTTGGAAAGGAAATTCTTTTCAATAAATAGGCCTTGAACATCTACAAATCTGTATATTAGTGTAGGTCCCTATCACATATCATTTGCTAAAATTAATTTGAGATTGATCTCATGTCACCCTGTGGTTTGAAGAAAATATAAGGAGAAATGAAAGTAGGTCATTGTGGCTGGAAGGGAAAAGACCAAAGGGAGAAGATCTGGGAAAGAGAGAGAGGCCAGGCCATGCACAGGGTTTGAGCTATTGTGGATGGGATTTTTAGGAAAAGTTATGATAAAGTAATATTTGCGCAGAGACTTGCATGAGTTGAGAGGGCCATGGGAAAGACTAGGGAAAGTGCAAGCTCCATAAGGTGGAGAGAAGCTTAGGAAAACGAGAAAGTCACTGTGGGTTTATAGTATGAGCAAGGCAGACAGTGATAAGAAATTTGGAAAGGAGATAGGGACCAATTCATGAATAGGTGTGTAGATAACAGTAAGAGCCGTGCATTTAATTCTATTTTTTTTTAAAGATTTATTTATTTTATTACATATCTCCCCTTCACCCCGTTGCGGCGACGCGCCGAGACTTGGTCACTGCGCAGGCGTGGCTTTCCCGGCTTGTGGGCGGCTTCTGCTTCTATTCATGGCCGGCTCTTGCTTCAGTTCGGCTTCAATTCGCGGGTGGCTGGCTGCACTCCATTCGTGGGCGACCTGCCCTGCCCGTGGCAGCTTTTGCCCTGTCCGTGGCAGCTTTTTGCCCTGCCCACGGCGGGTCTGGCCCGCCCATGGCGGCTTGCCATTCTCAAGGCGGTCTGCCTGCTAGGAGAGGTCCCCGGGAACCGAACCCAGGGCCTCCCATGTGGTATGCCAGTGCCCTATCCACTGGGCTATCGAGCCGGCCCCCATTTAATTCTAAATGTAATTTAAAGTCATTTGCAGGTTTTGAACAGAAGATTGGCATAGATGGTTTCACTTACATTTAAAACATCACTTTCTTTGCTGTTCAGAGAATAGACTGAATGGCCAGCAAGAATGGAATCAAGGAACCAGTTAGAATTATTCTGGTAATTGGCAATTAAATGTAATAGTCACAACCATTCTTTTTCTGAGATAGGTAGCCCAATTAGTCCATTTTTCAGATGAACAACGAAGGTTCAGATCGATTTGTTTACTCATTCAGGGTCATTGAAGTAAGAAATTATGGAGTGAGTTATTGATGCAGAGTTTTAATCACTCAACCGTACCATATCCATAAATGCAAAAATGGAGGACAAAAATAAGGGGAGAGAATATAGTTTCAAAGAATGTAATTTACTCACAAAATGCAATATATGATGAAATAAAGCATAGAATTAGAATAAAGAATAGATTCACTAATTATGACCTTTTGATTTTATATCATCAAATGAATTTTTAATATGATTTGAAGATATCCACTGGAGGATAATAAAAAAAAATAAGTTGAATAAAGTGTGTCCTGAGGATATGTCTTTGTGTCTTCAAAAAAAATGATGAAAAGGATGGCAATGTCACTAATTGTATAGTTGCTTTCTTTAGGAAATACTGTTCATCAGGAAGGCAAGGGAGTTGGAGAGCATATCCTTGCAACATTCAACATTTTTTTCAAAAAGTCTAGGTTAATTTCTCTGTTTGTATCTTTGCTGCCTATTGAGAGTACTACTCCATCTAAAAAGATGTTTCTACAAAAAAAGTCATTATGATTAGTTTTCCTATGTAAAGCACATTCTATCAATTAAATTTGATAATATCCTTAGGGTAAGAGACATATTGTGGTTTTCTTCTAATTGCCGATATAGTGAACACTGATGGGAGGTTTCTTTGTGGTTAACCTTTGTTAACAGTTTTACTGGATTGACTTTCCCTTCACACAACACCTGCTTTTATGACATCTTTTATTTCCACAAATTTCCTTAGCTATTTCCCTTTCCATGTCAACAATGAATGTAGCACTGCCTCTTTTCCCTTAAAGGAAGACATTTTTTTTGAAGTTCAGCATTCTTTTTTTGTTCTAACCGCAGCACAGAATTTTGATGTCTTTTCTTTTGTCTCAGATTCCCAGATGGATACTACCAATTCATTCTGATGAAGTAAGAAACAAGTGGAGTGAATTTAATTTCGTAAATTAAAAATTATATCTGTATGTGGGGGGTTTTATAGATGCAATGTGTATTGAATTTCATAACTAAGAAAAATAGTTTATCTGTTCAAAAATATCCCCAATATTCTAGGCATTTTAATATATTTACAGTTATAGAGTCTTTGGACTTAGCCATGGACCTAGCTCCATGATCCATATCAGAAATTGATAAATTATAGCTCTAAGGCCAAATCCAAACTGCTGCCTGTATTTTTCAAGTTTTATTTGAACTCAGCAATATTCACTTATACAAATATGACAGAGTTGAGTAATTGTAACAGATGCTGTATGGCATGAAAAGTGAAAATATTTAGTATCTGGCCATTTACAGAAAAAGTATGTCTATTCCTGATCTATATAATCCCTCTTAAGAAAACTGACATTACTGAGTTTTTCTGAAGATGAACTAATATTGAGGTATATGAAGAAGTGAGTTCCTTCCTGGAACATAGGAGGTATTCAATTATTGGAAACCTTTATATCAATAAGTATGTGATAGAGGATGCTGCTACAGAGGCACAAGTAATGTGGGTTCACAGAGCTTAGTTCTCTTCTATGGACAAGGATCCGTAACCTTCTTTATTACAGAGTCATTTCCTTTGTGATTACTCAGAAGAGTTTCTGAATCATTATGAACTAGACTAGAATAGCAACATGATCTATGCCCTATTAACCATGAGTTAGAAATATGATTTTATGCTTAAATTGATAAAAACTAAAATGATTTTAATTTTTGGAAACTGCTGGGCTACTATATAGATGTGGTATGTCTAATTAATCCTTGAATTTAATTTTATTTAACCATTACTTTGTATGTCTGGCTCACTGACTTACCAGTACCTCCAATTTGCCCCTCTTTCATAGAACCACTAAGAAAATCATTCTTACATTCTGCTATTAAGAATAACCTATATATGAAAACGTAAGCTTACAAGGTATTTCAACAAAATTATTCAGACTGGTAAAAGACTTCCCATAAGGGAAGCTTTCCAAGCATATTTGAAGTATGCATTGATTTATTTAGAAATAATTAATATGTGACTCTTCTAAATCCATTTGGCATAGAATATGCTCTGGGGAATATCAAGTAAGTTTGACCCTGTGTGTTTAATTATGAATAAGCATCACGTGGCCAATATAATAATTTACTTTATAATTGAATACCTCAAAATAAATAACAATATGCTTTTGTAAATGATTTGTTTGCTTGTTAGCTTATAATCGCAGATTAGTTCTTGTCGGTCTTTGTAACATCATGAAAAAGGAGATTTTCCAGGCTGTTAAGACTTCAGTAAAGTTAAAGACCTGATGGGGTCTGGTATGATAACTCTGTTACATCTCTTGTCTTTTGGTTTTCTTGATCCTGTTATTTTTTAAGCCAGAGGTTGGCAAACATTTTCTGTAAAGATACATTCCAACAGTAAGTATTGTAGGCTCCATAAGCAACTTAAAAGACTTTACCTCATATTCTTCTTTACTGATTTTTTTCCCATTATACTAACTCTCAAAAGTATAAAAATTATTCCTAGCTCATGGCTTGTATAAAAATAGGCCTTTGGCCAGATTTGGCCCATGGACAATAGTTTTGACTTCTTTTATTTATTTATTTATTATACATCCCCCCCCTTTTTGTTTGTTCTTGCTGTGTTCATTTTTCCCTTCGTTCCTCAGTGTCTGCTTGTCTCTCCCTGCTGGGGCAGCCTGCTGATTCAGCTCACCGGCGCGGTGACCCACCTGCTCATGGGGGCTCGCCTTTGCCTGCCCGCAGGGGCTTGCTTGCCTTTGTCCAAGGCAGTGTGCCCCGTCCGCCACAGTGTGCTCCGCCCGCATTGGCTTGCCTTCTCGAGGTGGTCCGCCCTTTCGAGGAGGCCCGGGTACCGAACCTGGGGCCTCCCATGTGGTAAACCGGTGCTCTACCAACTGGGCTATGCAGCCGGCCCCTTGACTTCTTTTTAAATGAGAGATCCTTGTTTTAGAGAAACACTATGTAGAAGGTCAGTGAGTGCAGTAAGACTTGTATGAGCAGCCAGCCTGATATACTAGTAGAGACTCCCTGGCCTTTCGAGTGTTCACTCTTTTGTATCAGTTGCTACATTGCCATGCAAAAGTAGATTAATATACACCAGAGCCTCAAAGTAAGTGCCAAAGTCTGTGTAGACATGGTAAGTGATATGGTTTAAGAGGCACAAGGTGGCCATTCTCCATATGGTAACATTCCAAACCTATAATTAGTTTGCCAATCATTAATAAATAAATTACTTTTGTCTATGACATATTCCTTATTAATGCAGAAATCCAGATGTGGTAGACAAAATAATTTAACCTGAATGAGCTTAGCAAATGCCTTCCAAAAGGAAAAAAAAGGGGAGAAAAGGATCTTAGACAATGGAATACAATATGGAATGTTTTGGCACCAGAGATTTTGGTAATTTTAGGATATGCCAACTTGTATATTTTACAAACTTGAAAGCATCTAAGAAACATAAAGAGTTGATGAAAGTCTTTGTAACTTCAGTAACATTATAGTCATATGAGAAGGAAAGGAACTGAATAGGGAAAAGAAAACAAATATAAGCAAATCAACTTTGATGAGGATGGACAAGTAAGCAATTTGCTGAACTTCTTTTATACTCTTCTAAAATTAATGCTATACATTTCTTTTATTTTATTCCTTAAACTTTCCTATAATTGAGATTTTTTTACTTATAAACAAAATATTCCAAAATTACCAGAATCACTTTTCAGGTTCTCCTTGAGCAACAAACAAATAAACAGTTTATATATTCTTTTGATGCATAAAAATCCAAGATCCTGATCTAGAACAAAAATGATGACAGAGGTGATTTGTGATGGATTTCATGGGAAATTTATTTTTCTAAGTACCACACTATGCCTTTCATTACCTTAATGTGATTTTAAGCTCGAATCAATGCTAATTTGAATTCTTCACGCAGGACTCTAAAGCTATCTGAGGACACTTGAGGCCTTTCACACCTTACAACCCTGAAAATAGTGGTAACAATGACGTTAATAAGAATCATTTCAACATACTTTATTTCCTCATCGTCTTTTTATGGTGAGCATTTCTCAAATTGACATGAGTTTTGTTGCAAAGAGCAGTGAGTGTCAGGTGTTCAAGGCCAAAAGTAATGCTGCCTTGGTCAGGCAGGAAGGGAATTGGTTTGACTTTGCTCCAAGCAGGCAATTAAGGTATGATGAATTAGAATCCCCTCAATGTAAGAACCCTATTACTCTCAGACATGTCATGCACTCTGAAGTGTAAAATGTCTGATCATAAATAATAATGTCACTAATTGAGGGAAAAAAACCTGAAAAAAATACCACTGCTGTTCATAAGTGGCATCATTGATCGAAAAGAATGAATTTGCGAAATTTTCTTAATGTGGTTGTACAAAGATAATTCTACTCCTCATGTACTAAAATATAAGTGAAGGATCATGACATTGATCATGGGACAATGCAGATCTGATATTTTATCTGAAGACTAGAAATTACCCCAAACATTCAAACTGTATTAAAGCCTAGTTAAAGTTTGAACAAGTAACAAAACACAACATACCAAAAGGATTTGAAATATTATGGCTGTAACTAGTGTACCCATATACCAAAGGTTACATGTCTACCTTCCCAGCAAAATTATTTTGCTTTTCTTGAAATCAAAATAATGCAGATGGGGCTCAATTATACCCAGCTAAGTATTTATTGAGAAAATAATACAAACATATGTTAACATATACATAACTAAAATATATATATACACACATAAATAAATATGCATACACACATATGTATATGTATATACAGCTATTTTAGTCTGTTCAAAGATATATTTAATGAAATCAGGGAAAAAAGGAAACTGATCTTCTTCAATGTACTGGACAGATTCTGAGTGAAGAATTCTATGATAAAATTTAGAGATTTTTCCTTTAATCAATGATAATGATTTCTTTAACCAATGAAATATACTCTGCAAAATTTTTTTGTAAATGCTGATTAGGTAGGATTTTATGGCTTTTTCTTTGTTGAAATATAAATAGAACAGTATAATTTTGTGCACATTCAATCTGCCTTCTTGGCTATCTTCTTTTTTGTTTGTTCTTCTGTGTTTGAAGTTTAAAATGATAAGAACTGAAATTTAATAAATAACCAACATCTAAGATTTGAACCTTGGAAATGAAAATAGTTCTTGCTTGTTACTCTCATGTACATAACACATTTAGAAACTGGGCTTTCTTTGAAGCTTAATAAAAATTTTATAGATAGCAGAGAAAAGGGGAAAACAATACTAAACAATATTTGGGGTTAGAAAAAAATCATTTGATCATATTATTCTTAGAATTAATGATTGAGAAAATATATTGAGAGATTTTCACTTACTTATTAATTTTAACACAAAGTTTATCTAGAACTTTTTGATAATATAGAGCTCATTTTTATTTAAATCTTTAACTTAAATGAGATCTTGAAGTTATATTTCTAACTTATATTTTGAATGATTAATTTTACATTAGTTTTAATTATTTCACAATAATATGGATTCATGGCTAAAATTTCACCCTGAATTGTCATTTTTATTGTACCTCACAATTTTGATTTTTTTTCATTCCTGAAAAATTTTAAATACTCAAAAATTTTATTATTATTTTTCCATTGGCCAATGAAATTTTAGTGTTTCAAAAGTATCTTTACTAAATTTTATGTTTGTTGCTGATTTCTATTATAAGACTGTGATGAGAATGTAGTCTCTTTAACATCATATATTTGATATTTGTTGAATCTTCATGTGACATAATGAGTAGAGTATTATTGTACATATTCCACATTTGCTTGTAAAACATGTCACTTACTTATTGCTGAGAATATATCTATACATCTATATATATGTATCCAACATTTACATCTAATTTATATCTCTGTATCTATTCATTAGCACAGTATTGGGGTTTTGCATTGTTTAAATTATCTATTTTTAATAGAAATATTGACTGAGAGTTATTGAAATATTTTATTACTACAGTTTTAGAAATTTTCTCCTTATAATTTTCCCAACTTTTGTTTTTTCTTGCTAAGTGAATGGCTCAGTATTATTGGAGCTCTCTGGTAAATTTTTCCTTTTATCATGGATAAAAAATCCTCTATATCTCTAACAATGTTTTCAACCCTTAAAGTCTATCTTTATTGAGATAATAATTATTATTGTTCAATTATTTATCATACTGTGAATCTTCATATTTTAATAAAAGGTTTAAACCATTTACAGATATTTTAATCTTTGACATGCATATTTGAATAAAGACTCAAGTTCATATACATTTTATATATTCTTCTAATTACTAAGCCCCCATTTCCCATGAATTAATTTATCTTTGTTGTTATAGTAACTAAAATTAGTTATCATTTTCATCACCACCATTATTATTATGAAGAAGCTAACTATTTAGATACACCTACATGATTTAGCAGTTTCTTTGGTTTGCTTTGTTTCAACATACAATCCGTACATGTTGATTTAATTTTGTCCTTCCTAAAGCACATACTTATAGTCGTTGAATCTGCTATTGTCTAAATAGTTTATAGTCTTCCTTGATGCAAATATTTTTATTTGGCACATACTCTTATAAGTAGCTCAATTATATATAGAACTGTAGCTTGACAATTACTTTTTCTAAACATTTTAAAAGGTATTTTTTAAATGTCTATGAGTTTCTGTTCTGCTAATGAGTAGGCTGCCATCAGCCTAACTTCCCTTTGTTCCGTATAGTCTGGTTTACTTCTACGGTTATTTCAATGGTTTTCCCTTTATCCTTGGTGTTTGGGAGTAATTTTACAAGCCAATACAGTATGGATTAGTTTTTATTTACCATACTTGGGACTCAGTGGTTTAAATTTGAATTCTCATTTATTTGATTTCAATTACGAACAAGTTGCAGTTATGTTGTTTTCAGTTTTCTCTAAATTAAATTTCCAAAATTATTAATACACACTTGTTGGACCATCTCACTCTATCCTCCATATGTCTTAGCTTCTCCTTCACATTTAATTTTCTGTTTCATTTTGGGACAGGATTTCATAACTTTCCTCCATTTAACAATTTTTCCAGCTTTGCATATTAATATTACATACATTGCTAAATTTAAATTATATCTTTTTAATTCTAGAAATTAAATCGAGTTCTTGCTAAAAATTAATGTGTGCTTTTCTCATAATGGCTGGTTACCTCATTATGTTAACTTATTATGTTATTTATTCTTTCTTTCATCATTTTAAATCTTTTAAATGAATTTTTATTTACATAAGGTCTTTATCAGGTTAGTCTATCATGTTCAATGTAGTATGGCTTCAATCCATTTATTGATTATAAATGGTGTTTTGTTTTTGTTTTTTTTTAAAGATTTATTTATTTTATTACATATCTCCCCTCCCCCCCACTGCGGCGACGCGCCAAGACTGGTCACTGCGCAGGCGCGGCTTTCCCCGCTTGTGGGCAGCTTCTGCTTCCATTCACGGCCGGCTCTCAGTTTGTGGGTGGCTGGCTGCGCTCCATTCGCGGGCGACCTGCCCTGCCCGTGGCGGCTTTTGCCCTGTCTGTGGCAGCTTTTTGCCCTGCCTACAGCGGCT